>JARBES010000124.1:726200-737126 GCA_030265145.1 Strongylocentrotus pallidus
CCCCCCCCCCCCCCCCCCCCCCGGCGCTATATTTCTTAAGTCCCCTTTTCTTTAAAAAATGCCTATTGTGTACAAAACAGATTAAAGGAAACATACAAAATGTTTTTAAAAAACAATGATGAAAGCAATTAAGTGCATTAATTCCATACAACAATACTACTTTTCCTAACCCCACTCATGCACACAGCATCATGGATAAGAATCAGTTCTTAATGTTTCTGTTATATACATAAATCTATGCACAAAACATTTGCCAATGTATCAAGTTTACATTAAATACTTTTGTAGAAAGCTTACAATATGTATTGCTTTGTGGATGACACAGACGATTGAAGATTACCAAGGACTTTTAATCAATGGAATTACAAAAACAAATCTCTCACAGCGCACAATGCAAAGGAGAACAAAAGAAAACAAACGCTCTTGACAACTAAGAAATTTGTCATCATCCTCAAATCCAGCAGGATATGGGGAAGTGAATGACCTTTTGCTATTCACCCGGGGACCATGAAAAACATTACTCATGTTCCATATTTCCCGCATGATCGAGAAACGATAACAACATAGCGGCTTCGTTTATTCCCTCGGCCACGTGTCGTCCATAACGCTTCGTTAACCAACCTAGGTGAGGTAGACATGATCTTTCTCTCTCTCTCTCTCTCTGCATATAAGATATTCTGTATCAAATTTTATGAGGTTATGAATTGTCTAGAAGAATGGACATCTTTAAAACAATGCACATTTCTGTGGTCCATCCTTAAGAAAAAAATGTTCCGGAAGGTGTAATGATGCCATCATGCAGTATTTTGGATTTTCATTTTCTGATAAATGATAATGACGTAGCCAATACAAGAATATTCTTCTAGAAAACTTACTTGGAGGTTAGGAGTTGAATGTGAATGCTTGTTTAAGGAGTTGAGCCAAAGGTTGGGCCTCAGAGGATTTTTCGAGGATTACAAAGACATGCATCAGGTCATGTTTCTGCTTCATTTAAGCAAACCACGGTTAAAGGGGCACAGCAATCATTGCTACAAAACTGAAGAAAACATGTTCCAATAGTTTTTATAATATAGAATAATCTACAAATGTAATTTGGAAGATAACAGCTCAGTCTTGCATTGCATTATGGTTGACATATTTGTTGTAATTTTGCTTTCATTAGTTTTTTAAGTGATTCTTTATTCATAATTAAATAGTAGTTCATACATTTTTTTTAAATTGATACTTGGACTGGATTATAAATTGAACAGACCTTAAAAGAAAAAAAGCATGCCAAACAACATTGATGTAGTCAACTCTTGAACTTGATAAATATATTTACTTTCATAACGAAACTAAACAGCATAGAGGATCCTAGCACCAAGAATAAATTAACAATTATTATGAGAGTCAACTTGCTATTCACTCTGCTTCACACCATTCATCGTTACAGAAGAACTACGATTCTAAATACCACAATCCAATCACATTAGTTGAAAATAAGTGAAGTATTATCTAATTAGTACATCCAAATTATGGAGCTAATATGGAATTTTGTTTTTAATGACAATTAAAATGAGTAAATGTCTTAATTTGATCATGCAATAAAAACATAATTGCCTGAATTTGCGCTTGGTTTTCATGGAATACTATTACAAGCTCGTTATGGACAATATATCGTTCACCTATGGACAGGAAGAGGAAATTGACAGACAATGATTTAAATGGTTTCTCTGAAAAATCAGTTTGCTTTCTAATTGCTTGCTTAGTTATAGTAAAAACAATGTTTGGTAAGACTAGAGCAATGGGGAGTTAACTTGGTGGAAAGTGAGAAGAGCTGGCATCCTACTGGCTCTCAGCAGATGAGGTACAAACATGTAATACAGTCAAACCTGTCTATAAAGACCGTCCAAGGGAGACAAGCAAAGGGGCCTTTAAAGGCAGGTGGTCTTTATGTGCAGCTTCATTTAGTACATGTTTCAATGGGAAACAATTTTAAGGAGGAAAAAATGTGGTCTTTGTATACAGGTGGTCCCTAAAACTGGTTTGAGAAAACCTAAACATCCATGTAAAGACAAAGGGTAATCGTTAATAATTGCGTCAATTCTCTACTAACATTTTTCAAAGAAAACAGGTAATAGTTTAGATATTGAGTGCTGAGAGCTGCGAAGTGTTAACTCTGTGTAATATGAGAAGAGTCAACAGCCTCCTTCTCTGCAGATGATATATAAAAGTAAAAATTGAAGAACATCAAAACAGTCCATGGACAAGACAAAGCTTAATCATCAATAATGACCGCTGAGCTTGAGGTCTAGTGATGAGAGTGTAATCATGGATGAACTAGGGCGCAAATCACGGTTCAACACATATATAGCATAAACATCTGTGGCTCTTTATTGGTTGGTTGGGGGGGGGGGGGTCGCATCTACACCTTTCCACATTTACAACTTTTCAGATTTTCGTCAGTTTATTCATGAAAGTCAAGACAGTTAATGCTCTTCTAGCTGTTAAAAGATGATTAGACCTAGATTATACCGCAGATAAGTCTCTCTGTTGTATCAAAAGTCCAGTTTGAGTCTATTCTTTTCGCGAGAACTACACTCTATTGGTTTGCGAATCAGAAACATTGGTAAACAAGCATTTGCCCTTTCTAAAATCCCCTCTGATTATCAACAATACAAGCCTGTCAGATGGATAAACAAGGCTTTGTCATGGGGTAATGAGTTTGTTTGTTTTTATTTGAATCTTTCCAGATCTCTTTTATGAGATTTCTTAACCCTTTGCGTACTTGAACAGGGTGGTCCCTACATTGTATATTAAAGGTAATGCAAAGTTTTGGGAAATTTTGAAAATTGGATTAATAGTAATTCTTTACAGTTTAGATATATTTGGATGCCCCTGTGGATGCATTATAAGCACTAGAAAAGGTAGCCCCTAAAACACTTCTGCTTTCGAGAAATTGAATAATAAAAAATTACTGGTGCTCCCGGTAAATTTCAAATATTTCAAATAGCGCCCAAGGTCATTCCATGGTAGCTGCGACCATGAAAATCTTAGAATATGCAGTTCTGATATATAATTTCCAAACGGGAATAGCAAATCGGTGGATTGTAGTCAAGAAACATTGTTTTAGAGCTAAATTAATATCAGTCTTGAGAGGGCGCTATACAACATGAAGAGTTTATTATCTACAATTTCATCACTATAGACTCGAATTTCAACCGCGACAACGATCATTAAATATTGTAAAATCGCTTATGCTTCCAATATGTTCATTTGAACCAAATTCATGACCCCTTACCAAAACTTTGTATTACCTTTAAGCCTATGGATTGAAAGAATTCCGTAGTCAGCGGGTTAAGATTAATGCTCTCTGCTCTGATTACGGCTGATATATTACTTATTATAAATCAAATGTGTTTTGAGCACCATGTCATCCAGCGACCTAATTTCTTGACAAAGACGCTTAAGCTCAATCTGTGATGATTGCATGGTGCAGATGGTCAGCTGTCTAGAGCTGTGTTCATATATGTTTTTTGAAAGCTAGAGTACGGAAAAATAAAACACCCATTAAATGGATGATTTGAAACCACTATTCTCAGAAACACTTTTATGAGAATTTTTGCACTACATTAAGGTTCTGTCCTTATATTACTCATGCTATTTCATAGTCTGTTTTTATCCTATCTACACTTAAAACAAATACATTTTGGCTTCAGCAACTGCTTTTCAAAACAATGTTTATATGTCCTGCGTGTTTAATACAGCAAAAATAGTTCAGATTAAAAACTGTTTTTAATGAATGAAGAAAGAAGTAAGCCTGCAAACTATCAATCTGCTATGAATACACAGGCTGAAGTGTGACAACATAAACATCTTTGGAAACCTGGATGCATTAATTTTATTTCAGAAAGCATGATTTTGGTCAAAACCATGTTTTACAATTTATGTTGTGAATGTTGTGAATGTTGACATTCACAATCATTGAAAAATCTCAAGAAGATAACTACGTTTTAAACTAAACATCTTAAGAAAGCCTATTTCTGGCTTCACACAAAATATTGTGAACACAGCAGAAGGCACCCCCTGACAGAGGCTGAAAGCTCATCACTTCTCCAGCCGGCTCAATTACACTGCTCAGAAACAAAACACTATAGGTAAACTGTTTTCAAACCTAATTTGGTTGGTCTGCACTGCAGCTCTCAATTAGCTAGAATTCTGGGGATGAAAATCACTTAAGTGCAATTTGTTCTCCAGACGTTCATTAGAGGAATACAAAGGGCATTATTGTCGGGCTCAATATATGGACTTAACAGACTGTGCATATAGACTTCAAAGTCATGTTCCATTGAAAAGGTTAAGTCAAGGTCAACTTGAACCTTGTTGAAGTTATACCTACCATGCACCATACAGGTCATGACCAAAAAGCTAGCTCACTTACACAAGTTACAGTACATGCATTTAAGAGAAGTTTTGTTTGCGTTCATGTTTTCATGAACACACACAACGCAATCTTCAGTAGATGTCAACGTACTACTTTTCCACATTGCATTCTGCCAGGAACAAAATCTAGCTGTAAAAGTAAAGAATTTACATTTCTCTAAATACTGGTTTTGCAAACAGAAAAGTAGAAAGAGCAGAGACACCTTAAAGCATTCCAAGCAGGCCTGATGTTACATTTCAGAATAAGAGGCCATTTATTCATGTTTAAGAAGTAATGAAAGAATTCCACATTATACAAATTTGCAAGCCTCTCTTTATAATAAAGTCTTCTGGAAGTTTTTAGTCTAGCTATTGCCTGCTGACCTAATACATAGAATGACCCATGTCTGTCTGATCCCCTCTTAATCCTGTTAAACACTGTTAAGGAGGCCAGGGTAATACCCAACATCCCTTCCAGGGTATGTACAGTGTCTCTGGATTAAAGGGGAAGGTCAGAAGAAAGAAGACTTTGAATAAAGAGTGGTTCTACAGAGCATGGTCAAGTGATAATTACGTGATTAATATCCTACACTAACAGCATTCATTATATCAACCATGGACCAGTTGCTGTAACTGACCCTCACCCTAACCCTAAACCTAACCTTAAACCAAATTGCAACCCCAACAGAATCCGTTTGACGAAATAAAGATGAAATAAGCCTGAAGGAAATGTCCTAAAGGAGTTGCCTGTTCACCTCAAAAGTTACATAATTTTCCTCATCATGACTGTTACTGAATATAACTGATCAAGTAAATTATAATCCACTTATGGACATTGATATCAATGGATATTGAAATCTAGATTAAAACATTTTTAAGATATCCATATTTGGAAGCAATAAGACAAGAGGCAATGTGGTTCAGCGTATGGTCCTGCAACTTGGTATCCTAGGTTCAAGACTGAGCAAGCACACTTGTGACTTTGGTGTAAGGTATTATCCTTCCCCCCCCCCCTCTCTCTCTCTCTCTCTCTCTCTCTCTCTCTCTGCCTCTCTGTCTGACTTTATCTAGGACACAGTGAAATTCAATTTTCACACAATTTGTGGGCTCAGGTACTTAATAGATTGAACACTAAACAGAATTTGCCTGATAACAGCAATTAGCAGAACCCCATATAAACTACTTTGTATAATCTATTTGGACATATTTGGGTTAATGCATTTGCAATATTCAGAAAAACCAGACTTAACTTTATCACATGCATAAAATTCAATCAAAAATGAAACTGGGTTAACTTGGTTTGGGCAACTGCAAGGGAAATTGATATTTAACTTCATTTTATGTCAATTGATTAAATTTTGTCTGATTAATCTTCTAATCTAGTAATTTTGTGCAATATTGGGGAAGCAGATCAGCGATCATTGATTATGCAGCTAGGGCAGGGAGAAAGTGAACACATATTTCAGCATGAAGTATACATCACCAAAGCTCGTTTCACTTTCCCTGACTTCTATTTTCGTTTCTCCTTGTGAAAAGAAATCTATAGATCTATAATAAATAGGACAGTAATTAAGACAATATTTTGAAAAAGATTTAAAAAAAGATGAATTCATGTGTGGAATATATTTGGACATTTCAAGAAAAACAATCATTTGTGAAGTATGTTCTGCGAGGTTTATAATTTGGCCACTCAGGAATTCCGATGTTTGATTGGAAAGAATTTGTAAATCTTCTTTTGAGAGCTAGAATGACTTTAATTCATTTACATTAACACAGAGTTTACATCCTTCTGACTCTGAACACATAACAAACTGCAAATCATAGAAATGTGAATTGACATTTCACTTATAAAGCACTGATTGAATTTCCATTACAACTGCTGCTACAAATCGTGCTTAAATTAACAAATACAAGGGACGTTATCATCTACACAGTATCTCATCCAGTTTATACCTGAAAAATACTACTGTATACTTTTATATGAAGCCAGTGTATAGAAATGTATTCTTAACTTTCAAAATAGTTTATATTTCTTTTATGTTTTAAATGTTTTGTTTTAGTATCAGTAATTAACATCAACTCCCTTTAACTACAGAAATGGCTGTACATTTGCATATTCTCACTTCGCGTCTGCCAGCTGTGGCTTGTCATCTTGTAAGACAGGGATTATCTTTTCCCGTTGCGCCCACGACGTAACATACGCTTGAGGCACCCTTGTAAAAAATCCACTTCATCAATTAATCTTTATTCAACAAGGACGGTGTTAGCAAATGGCTTGTTACTTCAGCTGTATTAAACCAAATTAGACGTCATGTTCATGTTCATGACACTTTTAAAAAAGACTCAATTTCTAGATAATTTCTTGGCTTTTTGAATAAATACACAAGGGCAAGGATTAGTAGCATAGATTGGTTGTCAGTGTTACAAGATATTAGCACAAAAAGATATGATGATGATGATGATTCACAGCATTTAAATGACGCCATATACATGTATCTGTTTAAAAACATTCAAAGGCGCAAGCTCCTCCAATAAAGTTAGCATTTAAATGTCTGAAAGAAGATGTGAGTTTTGAGCTTTGAAGCCTTAACTTCCTTAAATAGCATTGAATGTGAGTCCATTGAAACTCTCCTTTCAAAACTTTCTTGAACAACATTAAGGTAAACTATGAGCTCAAATTCATATCTGAGCAACGTATGAGAGCTTCCTATCGGAGCAAATTTTTGTGTTGTCATGGTACTCAAATGTTTGGTCAATCAATGAAGAGGGAGACATACATGTCGTTAGTAAACTTGCCTCTCAACTGAATGAAATTCAGAATGATGTGTCATGTATTTTAGGTTCTATTTGCCTTTTCCTTATTTGTCCAGTCTTTTGTTCAGATCTCCTTTTTTTCTAAAATATAGTAAAACAGGACTGCTCACTGAATAGAAATGGGGGAGAATAATCTTTATGACACTCATGTGCCAAATGCTATGGTTGTACATAGACCAATATACTAAAATTCTGCTTATAACTTTATTTGGAGGACAATTTTAGTCTTTATATTGATAACATCTCTTTACATTATGCACTATTAAAAGCTGATGTGATTGAAATAGGATACAATTGGTGCCCTTTTAGTACAGTTACAAACAAATCAAACCAGCTTGACCAGATGGCAAGCTGCACTGGAGCAAGGCATGATCAAAAGGTCTGTCAACTCGTGTACGCAAACCGTAACAAGATGTCTCATGTTCTCTCAGCTTTCCTGACAAATAATGGTCTAAAAATAATGTATAGAAGCAGAAGTGATGATGTACCATCCTGGGAGCTAATTAGACAAGAACAGAACAACAAGCTGGGTACACCTGATCGACTAAACGGGACGATACATGAACCGAAGAGCAAATGTCCTATAAATAGCTTGTATGCCCTTAATCATAAACATAACCTATTTTTATGTTAATTTGTAAGACAAAAACTTGGAGACCAAGAACAAAGCAACAATCACAGATTACTTTCAGATGGGTTTCAGATTGGCAAATAATTATCTACATTTGCCACTCTTAAACCATGCAGGGGAGAATTTACAGGTAATGATAGGAAAACATTTCTTAAATGTTCAATCGCCTTATGGTAGTTCGATTAATGCTAAGGGATCGTATTACTGTAACCCAGTATAGTTGAACTAGAGAGATATTCTTCTTCTCCTTTTTTATCTTTTTTTATATGTCATTCCCTGTACTTCTTAGCTGAACTTCTCTACCACAACCGAGACAAACCACTCAAATTACAGTCAGCTGACTCCAATTTAGTTTTCATCTTAAAGTGATTCCTGAAAGGCATTTTGTCAGGCTTCATCCAGAGGCAATTGTCGTAACGCAATTGAATCAATGGCTGCTGGCTGTGACAACTGACAGGACTATGCTGTGTTTTTTAAAGACCAGCTTAACAGATGGCTTGATGGGATACAACCAATAGCAATATCAACAACAGATCATGAGAGAGAAGTGGTACCACGCCAAGAAACAAAGTAAAAGAATACATGACAAGAAACATAAATGTGAAGGGGGTTAGGGATGGCTTAGAAGTTACTTGGAAGGTTAGAGAAGAGTTTACCTACAGAACAACAGATCATAGGTTCGCTTTGAAGATGTTTCACAGATTTATTCTGTCCAAACGACTTCTTGTCCTTGATAAATCAATTGGTCCATATGCTTCAAACACTTGTTTACATCTTAAGCATTCAGATCACGTTTCTGTCTGGTGAGCTAATAAAGTGATGCTAAAGTCTGGTTAATAGCACTCTGCTGGCTGATTAGGACACCTGCCTACACTTAATCTCTTTATGAACTCACAAGACTAGACAGTGAATGCCTGATGAATGAGTAATGAGTAGCAAACGAGCCTCTCCTGAGTGATCAGATACTGCCTTGGGTTTCTGGTGACATGGTAGACATCAGAAGGGCGGGAGAGGTATCATTCTCTCAACTAATCTTGATTTGGATAAATGTGCTATTTACTTAAAGTGAAATATATGAAGACAAAAACAAGATTCTTTGCAGTGACTTACAAAATCTTGCACAATGTGGCATTTGGGGCTTTTTGCCCGATACCTGTTAAATTACAAAAATCAATCAGATAACTTTATTTTTGCCCAGGAGCACCTTTTGATCCCCCCCCCCCCTTTTCTAACCGGAAAGAAAGAGGGTTATATTTCTCCATAAATGCTGACCTGTATATAAATATATAAATCCTGTATAGTGAGAAAGGATTGATAATAGATGAGATAGTGGCGCTCCGGTTCAGCAACAAAGATGGAGGGAGATGAAGTCATATCATCTTCTTTTCACATTCCTGTCCCCTTTGATCTCGCATCTCCCCCTCCTCTCTCTCTGTCTCTTCCTCTCTTACTATTCAACATTTGAATGGGTGGCCCGTTCTCCCCCATCCCGGGGAAGCTACGCCACTGAAATGATAAATGAGTTGAGTTTCTATTTACCTGTATGCTAACCTCTTCTTTGCATTGCTTGATAGCTTCGCTTCGGATCACTTCTAGCTTGGATAATACCTTCAAAGAGAGAGAGAAAGACGATGAAGAAAAAAAGATTAATTCAAAACTAGTTCAAAATGATACAGTCAAACCTGCTTTAGTGACCACCTGTCTACAAAGACCACCTGTCTACAAAAATCACCTTTTGTTTCCCTTGAAAATGGTTTCTAATTGAAACATGTACTAAAGGAACCTGTCTACAAAGACAACTTTTTGTGTTTCCCTTGGGCGGTCGCTGTAGACAGGTTTGACTGTATAAAGGATATGAGAAAAATAATAGTTCTTTCATTTATCATTATGTTAGTTTAGGATTAGGTCCAAGGTAAAAATTGGGAAATCACTAACTGTTTGAAATTTACAACAAAGCAATTGTCATCAGCATTTAATGTATAAATGTCATCTAAAATCCATCTTGGATTGCAGGCTCATGTTTGGCTAAAGACTAGCTCTGTGTTTCACCGTTACACTGCTTTCCCTCAAATATTGCTCTTGTTGCCTGATAAAATAAAAAATCAATCACAGAGACAGCAAATTGTAGAAGAAAAATCGATACCAATTTAATTTTTGACGAACTGTCATCAAATCTAATTATCAGAGAATTCTGAAGGACAAGTTGACACACTGCAAACATTACAAAGCATCCATGAGGAGTGAGTTCTATGCTGCCCTTCCGTGACAAAACAACATAACTGACATTTCTTGCAAAATTGAGTTATTTAGTGCGGGTGACTCAGAACATCAAGTTCCACATGTTAAACTAGAATTCAGGGTTTTAAAAAACATACTGTAATCACCAATTTTGATAAGTCAACACTGAATAAAAACATTGAAACACTTTTAATAGCAAATTGAAATGCATGTTTCTTCCTATATCTCAGAAACACTAAAATGTCAGTTATTCTGTTTTGTCGTGGAAGGGCAGTATGGGTCAATTTCAAATGTATACAGATTTGTTTACAATGACAGATTTACTTGCATGTCAACCCTAAATATTAAGAAACATTTGCCACCTTTTGAATAATTATACATAGCGAGGCAGCTAAAAATGTAAAAACTAATCTAAATCACAGGTAATTTATTCTAAAAATTGCAATGACTGCACAGACTGTATATTCATTGAATGTGATGAAAGGTTTCACGTCCTTCAAACTTTATCCTACCTCATTTACATTATCATTAGCAGCACTAAAGCTTTTTACTCTGGAGAGTGAAATCAACCAAAAAGGCACAAGTCCTTTGAAAAAAATAGTCCTTTGAAGAAGAAAAAAATCAAATCCTAAGTGTATTAACAAAATGAAAAGTAATTGTCACAATCTCATCCACACTTCAAGAAGTCCCTCTTTGCTGACCTCATCTTGATAGCTATTAAATGAAAGCCATTATGGTGAGTGGACTGCCATTAGTGTATTGCATAAATCTGGAGAAACAATGTATTAACCTCGCCTGAAAATGTCACATCGAGCCAGGTGACTGATGCTTCCCTTTAAGGC
>JARBES010000124.1:986593-997684 GCA_030265145.1 Strongylocentrotus pallidus
CGTATCGAATTCGCTCTTGAATTTGGTGAAATCTAGGATTACAAAAGCTTGTTTTAAGGAATTTGAAGAATCAATCCCGTTTTACACCAAATGATCTTTCTTCTAGACATATGAATTCCAGGATTGATTTACTAATATAGAAATATCTCAGTCATGTGATATTTTGAACAGTGGTGATATTTTTTTGTCCACAAATGTTCTACTTTTGACAAAACTTGATATCAGCGTTTCAGATATACATTTCTTTCTAAAAGGATATAATAAGAACATCTGCATTTTTAGGGAATGTGATTTCACGAAGTAACTTTTGCTGTGTTGGACAAGTGTTAGCTACAGAGCATTTCATCACCCTTTGTGTATGAATCACATAGAAGGCTCACATAGAGGACGACATTCATTGTGGACTGATAGAACTGTACCTATTATTAACTCAGCTGCATTTTTACCAGACCTGCTCACCTGTTACTGAAGGAATAACTCCAGACAATAGAGATAAATCTGAACTCTGCAATCATTTCTTAGAAAGAACCAATTTCAGCAAATTCTTCAAAAGGGATATTTTTAGTGAATGGCACAACGCTTTGACTCTCTTCAATCTTTGTTACGAAGGACAACTTGTATTTGAAACTTTTCAAAAGGATTATTATAGTGAATCAAAGAAAGTTTTAACTCTGCAATCATTCATGAGAAAGAACTTGTAGTTGTAACTTTTCAGAAGAAATCTCTCTAGTGGATAGAACAAAAATTTTTACTTTGTAATATTTTGTTGATAAGAAGAAGATCATCAGGATGGTGACGATGGAATCACAAATTCCAGACAAACCATTCAACTTTAAATCTCTCTTGAATCATTGGCAGCTCTCAGAGACGAGGGACTTCAATGATCGCAGGAAAGTGAGGTCGGCGATCAGGGAGGTCAAGAGGAATACCAGACAGCAAGGTAAGTTATTATTCATTATCAAAATTAAAATATGAGAATCAGGATGAATATATTTTTACAAATAAAGTATTGTCAGATTATCTAAAAAGGTTTTGGCGTTTTTGCATGTTTCAGTAGGCAATGTGAAGGAGTGAATGGTATTTGTGATCAGCTTGTATGGTAGATGATCGACTGATGCTCAACCTTTAGTCAAAGAAAGGGGAGGCGAAACATTACATCATTTTAGTATTTTGCCTGTTTAGAGCCAGGAGGGTGTTAACTCTGTATAAAATGATTCGAGATAACACCCTTTTGGATCAAAACAGAAGATTTGTTAGCATTAGATAGGAAGCAATAGAATTCAAGAGAAATGAGGTTGGCATCAAAATGAAAAAGGATACAGGTAAGAAACTGAACATTTAGCTGAACATTTCTTTCACTTGGATAGATTTGTAATTTATTTATGGGGCTAGGAGGCTAATGTTAAATATTGTATTTCTCTTAAAAATTGCCTATTATCATGGAACCATTCCCCATTCCCCTGGATGGCACACTGAAAACTTAAGTGCTAAATCAACACGTAAAAGAGAAGTGATCCATTAAAAAAATGACAGTATTTGCAAAATAGTAGATTTAACACTTTTGACATACTGCAAACTCTTTAATATAGGATCTAGCTAAATAGTGAGATACAACATTTGAAAGCACTATCATTCCTCAGGCCTTCCAAATGATGATTTAATACTCAGTTATTACAGCGCACATAGAATCAACATTATGATGTGTGCAATGGTCAGGCAGGGTATCCAAGATCATCAGAGAGTCTTGCACATTCTATTCCAAATGCCAGGCCAGATATTGGCTTTTCTCTCGACTGCATGCAACCCGCCTACCTGAATGAAGATAAATTGGACTCAATGGGTGGATATTAAGAGGTGGGATTGGTAAAGGGCATAGGGAACACCTAGACTGTTTGGCAGGTGAGAAAGGGGTGGGAGAAAGATGCATGATTAGAGGAAGGAAGAGATTATATAGCAGGAGAGAGACAGAGAGACAGAGAGAGAGAGAGAGAGAGAGAAATACAAAGAAAGAGAGAGAGAAAGAGAGGGAGAGAGAGAGAGAGAGAGAGAATACTCAATTTGATGATGGAGCAGATCTTCAGGTTCAAGATGAAAATGGTTGTGAAAAAGGTTGAAATATTTTGTACAAATATGTTGCTTCCTTTTCATTTAATTTGAATACATGAAGAAAACTAGTTCATTGTCCATAATATGTTTAAAATGTAATTTTGATAGGTTTGGGCAACACTAACTTGTTAGCTCTAGGACTCTAAATTCTTTCTTAATTATTTCCTGCATTTCTTTGACATGCTGGCTGTGCGCTATATGTTGCTTTCCGTAGTGGAATACGATCAATTAACTGAGTCATTATGTACTATGTAGATATGTTTCCTGCTAGCGGGAAACTATTTCTTGCAACCAACTGCATTTAAAGGTAAAGTAAGGAAGGTCAAGGGTGAAATAAGGGGTGAGAAGCATGCCTCGTAACTAGTAGAGCTAACCAACATAATGCTTGCCGTTAGTAGATTTACATATACCGGTATATCATTTAGTCAGAAGTTCAATTTGAAATGTGGTTTTGGAATACACTTCAAATGACTTTGATATTTGTTCACATTTCAGCTGAGGTAGAGTCAGGTGCGGTGGGGGGGGGGGGGGGAGCATTGCCCCTGCTTACCCTCCAAATCCTCCAATGAATATTCATTATAAAGTGCTGCCCACAGCATGGCGAACATTTTCAATTTTTCATCTTATGAGCTATTCAGTTTACATGATATTTACAATAAAGGGAAATAAATATAATTTTCAGGGTGTGGGTAGTTTGTGAAAACAGTGGCCCTTTAAAGCTGAGAGATATCAATCCTAGTGCTTTGATACAAACCACAGGATGAATATGATCCTAAAATAATAGGCCAAGCTAAAACGGATGCCCTTACAAAATTAAATAGGGGAGGGGAATAGCTGATATAAGGTATCATATCTAATTTCATATCAACTGTCATGAATGAAAATTGATCTTCTTTACCAAATTGGGTGTCGGTGAGTTATATTTTTAGAATTCCTTTCAGGTTTTTCATTGAATGCAAGTTATACTTAACAGTCCTTCACACTTTGCAAAATGCAAATGTAGAATATAGTTTCCGCAATAATTTGTAATTATTTTTAAAGGGTGAGAGAGAGAGAAAGAGAGGGGGGAGGCTGGTTACTGTTTGAGGTAGTTAACACCAACATCATATTTTCATATTTAATAGAGAGAAAGGGGGAAACATAAAAAGGGAGAGAAAAGTGGAATAAGTGTACTGTAATATTAATAAATCATGTAAAGTTGGCCTACTACCATTTGGGATAAAATCAGAAGCCACATATGCCTCAGATTACATACAAACCACAGAGACATATATCTTGGCTCACTACATGTCCATCTGAGCCTCATTACTATATTAATGATTGAATTATGAAATTAAAGGTTTCCATAATTGACTTGAACATTCAAGATATTGAAGACACATGTGGACAATTGCATAGTGAATGAAATACTTTGAGTGAGGAGAAATTGTGTATGTTGTGGAAGTCATGCAAGCACATCTGCATGGCATTTTACTCCAATCATGAATGTGTGTGTGGTCAAAAAGATGAAAATGATAAATCAGCGAACAAGAGATGAAATATTGAGGGTTTTACCTCAATAGAAATAAAAAAAGATTGCTGAAGATTAGAGTATATGTAAAGAATAATAACTGGATTTATTTATTGCATTCGTAAGCAGTTGTGATTAATTTACTTTGTATTTTGGATTAGCACCACACAAAAAATACATGTAGCTTTGATGAATAATTAAGTTCTTGAAGGCTTCATAAAGAACCCTGCAAAAGAGCTCTGGTAATATTGATGAAATTCATGAGAATTGCTGTCAGGAATACTCACTTCTACAGCAAATGAAAAAAGGACTGTTGTTATTATAAGAAGATTTATATGTTTTTAACAGAGAATATAGCTTTTGAAAACTGAATATCTCACTGCTCTATTGTGTTGGCACTATGTACAAACAGTTAGGTAAAAGTCCTTTGGACTATATACAGTAGAGTGTACTTCCCAAGCAAAATATATGACAGTTGGCCATGATGGCTTATTAGACAAACTTGATCAAATGGTCAGTGATTCATGGACCAGTAGACAGATATCTTAGAGGATTAACAATGGGCTTAATCACTTACATATATCACCCCATTTCTGACCTAGATGCATTTATAGGCCAGCTGTAGCGAGCAGACAGAACTCGCATACAAGGTGCTGCTGTTAAAAATCCAGGCTGCCCCTAAATATATTGTGAATGAGGGATCCAAGCTGTCTGTTTCTTAAGGAAAGCACAATCGAGCAAGGGGCCACAAGGGGACCATAGCCCCCTATTCTAGGTGTTTGCAGGGGATTTTGTGTGTCACCCCCTGTCTGTATCCTGTGCCCCCCACCAATGTTCACTAAGTCTGGTGATGCCCAGGATGGGAAGGATTGCTAGAATTAATTGGGGATTTTTTATAAAAAAATCAGGAGGGGGGAGGGGTGGGGGCATCCTTTGCAACTATACCCCTAAGCATAAGATTTTGTCTTGATTAAAAAGCAAATTATTTACAATTGTTGAATTTGGTATTGCTTGGAGGCTCCATGAAGCCCAATCACCATTCTCAAGCAAGGAAAAGTTGAGTTTTGAATAGTGAACAAAGGCCCCGTTTCATTAAACTTTACCATTGATGGTAACTACCCTGGAAACCTTGATTTGATTGGCTGTTAAGTGATGTTGCCATGGTAATGAACTTGATGGCAAAGTTACCATCAGAGGTACATTTTATGCAAGGGGGGGGGGGGGGAGGGCAGGTCTCATCCTTTGGATGATTCTTTGTTGTTTATATCTGTCTGTGCTCCCTCCCTCAGTCTTTCACAAAAAAGCCCAAATGTTGAGATTTGAATCATGATGCAGTCTCACTTTAAAACGAGACTATATGTTCACATTCCAGAAAATGTAAGATTTGGATTGCAATTCAAGTACAAATGTTTGAATCTCACGAATCAGTCTTTGTGTGAACTGTCCCAATGCAGAGCACAGAGTTGAAACCCCTTTCATCTCTATTACTGTGTACTTAGTTCGAGCTTCTGGAGTGCACCAATGACGTCAAATCAAGATTACAATAAGTAGTAGTCCAAATCACTGGAAGGAGTTTACAAAAGTAAGAACTTTAAAAACTTCCACAAAAGGTCAATATTTGGCCTGTTAAGTAAGCAGTGTTTAAACTTTTACCCTCTTCATAGCAGTACTCTAAAATCAAGAGAGGTATTAGAAGTTTTAAGGATCTACTTTAAAGCTGTGCAATGTCTACAAGTACATGACCAAAGACAACTGTATTTAAAAAAAAGTTATTGAATTTTGCAGAACTTGTTCTAATTGTGTACTGAGGGGCAATACCTTTTCACAATGAGTTTAAAAATACTATTTATCTGCCATTTAAAAAATGATAGTTTTCTCCAAGGTTGTGATGTACGTTATTATATTTTTAGTAGCTTTCTAGCACAAACTGACTACATATGAGCAAAATAGATGGGAAATAGGATTTTTTTTGGCAGAAGTTCAACTGTGTTCAACTAAAAGATTAATCCCTAATCATATAACAGTTTGTAACAACTATGATTCAATTACCAGGGTAATCTATCAGGACATCAGGATTATGCAAACCGGAATTGGCAAACGATTTACTGTAATTCCACATGACTCAAACATCATTAATGGACAGCTTTATTACCTCAGTCTGTGTGTTAGAAGGAATCTTCAGAAGATACCAACACATATCAAAATGTAACAAGACAAAATTCTGTAAAATAAAAACAAACATAACACATTAACAGTCTGAAGAATCTGTTATTTTTGTTCAATAATTCTTTGGAAAATTGTCAATGTTCATGACAGATTTCAGGTATTACAGTATCACTTAAGCATATACAAATTGCAAGAAAATCATTGCCACTGTAAATTAATATTATTAGCTCCAAAATTAAAAATAATGTAGCATTACACCAAAATATTTTAACAAATCAGAGGCGAAGAGCTGAAATGATGAAATGCAATTTTCATGAGCATTATGTTATGAAACAGTTATTTATGCACTTCTTCAAATAAAATATATATTTAATATATTGACACACAAATATAAGTACATTTGTGAGTTAGAATTAGTACCTTTGATCAGCTCTGATATAAAGGCATTAGTCAAATTCAAAGTTCCCAAATTCCTAATTCAATGAAGATAAATGAAAATAAGTTTCCCAATAGACCACACAAATTCATATTCACAAAAGGTGGATCACTAGAGTGGATGAATGTCTACACACAGGGTCCAGGTATTAGCAAACAGATTCAAAAGAAAACCCTTGGAAAAGCCCTTTTAACTTCCTAATTTGATGGATTACCGGGCAAAAATCTTTACAATTCTTTGACCTCTGCTTTGAACTTGTACCTTCCATATTGACCTTTCTCTGACCTGGCCAAAAGTCAGACACGTTTTGTTTGTATGTAAGCCCTTCAATAACATGGCTTTAAGGGGTCCAACTTACAATGGGTTAATGAGAGAGGTGGTGGATTTTACTTTCAATTATATTGTACTGCCTTCGGGAAAGAAATATAAAACTGAAAAACATATTCAAAGTAAAGAAGCTTAGTTATTGTCCTCCTTGTGAATTTCCTGACCCTTTAGGTATGTGTGGGGTGGAGCAAATATTACCACAAAAAATGTTTTCTCAGAATTGTTTACAGGATATAGCCTACATGTAGTTGATAGATATCTAGCTTTACTCCTGTTACAATCAAAGCTATATCTAAATGAGGAAAATTTGACAGATTTAATGCAAAAGCTCTCCTGCAAGACAAAGATATATTCCCAAATTCTGTTCTTTCAATTCCATTGTACAATTATCCCTCCAAAGCTTTCTTTCTACTTCTCTGCTAATATGGGCAACTCAGTGAAGAAATACATAAGGTAACTGAGCTTTGGAAAGGTCAAAAGCTAGAAAGCTGTAATTTCATATACTTTAACACAGAATAAATGTCTTTCTGGCGCCCAACATATATTTCCTTGTAATTGTAATACATGAATGTTTATAATTTTATAGCATTAGTGCATATATGGTCATGAATTTATAATAACAAACAAAAATAAATCAAATATTCTTTTACAATGTTACCATTTATATCATACCTTTCCCTATTTAAACAAGAAGAAGTAATTTTGAGCCATAGGATCAGTGTAGACTATTGATCTAAAATATATGACAGGAAGCAGAAGTTTTTCTGAACCTTTAGAATAACGGACCTTCGTAGTTAATGAGCCTTTAGCACAACCAAGGACCCTATCACAAACAATAAACCTTTTGATTAATGAACCTTCAGAAATGTGAGCCTTTAAAAAACAAAAATTACACATTTTAATTTGACATTGTTACACATTGTTGCACATTGTTTTTTGCTCATACATGTAGGGTCTAAATTTCAATTGTTTTAAGATCTGTATGAATGTATGGTGCCCCTGTTTAAATTTTGAAGTGTCAGGGGTGGGGGGTGCTAGAGTTAACATTTTAAATTATGAGATCGATCTATTCACTCTAAACCCCTGTTAGTGTTGAGCCCTGGTAGAGTTGATTGAACTTTTCATTATATCACAGGAGACAGATATATACTGGGTACAACCAATTCATTTGGATGAAGTGGGTTCTTAAAACTCTTTCTTTTGCAACAATTTAGCCTTGCAAATACTTTGCATCAGTTTGCATACACGGCATAGAGGATGTACCGCTTAAGTGTGAAAATGAATACTACATGCAACAATGAATTTCCATTACTTTTTAACAATTTACCTCTTCTGAAATTCAATCAATTTTTATGACCAAACAAAGACTTGTTACATGTATCATGCAAAGATTTATGTTTAGATATAAGGAAGTTATGAAAAGGAAGTAATGAAAAGTAGGAATTTCATAAAGAGTTGATCAATCACAAGTATTTCTCATGAACCAACCAACCAAGCAGGTAATTTGGCATTTCATAAAGGAGAAATTGTATATTTGGTGTATTTTTAATGCTTTGACTGAGCGAATAGTCATTACAAGTGCTATAAAAGAATATTTGTCAGGTATAAAAATTGCTATAAAAGAAATATTTGTCACGTGTTAAAAGTGCTATAAAATAAATATTTTGACAGGTGTTAACAAATTATTGCCAAAAAATAGGAACCACGCAGGTTTGAAAATCATGAAAAGTTAATTTTACATAAATTACAAGTTTTCAGGATGGAGAAGGTTTACTAGGCAATTCATGGCGTAGAAAATGTATGTATGGGGAAATGTTAAAACTGGGAGTTAGCATAGGTGAAGTCTTTACAAGAAACAAACTTCAACGTGTTGAAAAGAAAAAGTACATACATATAGCTAAGAATAAACTGCTTTGAAAAATGGGCAATTTATCAGAAACAAAATTAAGATAAATATTATGGAAAGAGCAAAGAGAAAAAGGGAAAATAGATGGCATATAGGTGGACAAAAAAGCATATCCATGAAACATGTTGGAGAGTGACATTCAAAAATTATATAAGGTGTGTTGATCATTGAAAGCAATCAGTGTGGTTTTACCAACACTATGTTTATTCAGATTTTTAAAAAAATTCATAAAATAGATTTGTTATTTATGGATTAATAGTTGCTATCCTTGATGTCTAAATAAGAGACATTATATTTGTAGTACAAGTGTACCCATTTTTTGTCAAAAATCATTTATCAAATTCAGTTTTGAAAACAAAATACAAAGATATTTTCTTTTTAACAAATGCAAGTGGAATTTATGATTCCGGTTGTCAAATTGGCTCAAAATGATGAGGTTGTTTCTGTCTTCCCAGATCATAATTGAGCTCATAAAGCCCTGGAGATTTATTTTCTTTATCAGTCAGTGGGCTTTTATGATGCGTGGGTCTGAACCAATTGAACTTTTCATAGTATTCCACCTCCCTACCACGCTCAGGAAACATTCCATGTTTGTATAGGACCTCGCAGGGCTAGAGGGAAGGCATGGGAATATTTTATATGAATTTGTTTGTGTTCGCTGTGGAGATTTGTACCAGCAATGTTTTATATCAAGATTTGTGTGGGATAAAGTACATTGGCAGGTCGTTTCTTTGCCCTTGTTTTTTTTCTTCCTAGCAGAGTTTATCAGAGAGAGAGAGAGAGAGAGAGAGAGGGTCATACCAATCATGTAAAAGAGAAAGTTATCTTTTCTGAAGGACCAGCCAAATTCAACAAATTTAAGAAAGATTTTACAGTATTCCCACAGATATTTAGGTCTCCCGTACTTTTACCAAAGAACTTTTTGTAATTGTAATTAAAAATATATTTTCTTGTAAATGTTTTTTGTTTTATTTTGAGATATTGTCCATTTGAAGTCAGCAAATTCGTGGAGAACTGTGTAATGTATAGAATGTAGGCCTATAATTGAATGAAACATATGAATTATTAGGTTTTTTCCCCATTTTTTGTCATTAAGAGAATGGGGAACAATTATCAACAACAGTAATATCAGCAGTGGCAATGCTTTGGAATAATGGAAAAAATACCATGGTATATATCATCACCAACTATACATGGTCTACTCTTTTAACATTTTACCTGTGATAAATAGTGCAAAAGAGAAACCATAGTTTTAAAAAAATTAAATTAAAATGAAACGGGATTTTGCAGAGGGACACCACTGCCATTCCAATGTGAGAGTAAAGAAGATATACCGATAACATACTGTAAATGTCTTGCGCTTTTCATATTTGATCTAAATTTCATACAGGTCCTCTATGTAGACTCCTTTAAGAGAAGATTAGAAAAACATTTCCTTTTGAACTTTTGGGGAGATAAATACTAGCTTGGATTAAAAGACTCCTAAACCATTTAACTAATCTGCTCTTGAACATCTGGGGTCAGATATTTTATATCCAGGACAAAATTATATTTCAAGAAGGGATGAAGAAGAAATCTTGCCAAATGATACCACACCTCTGTCAGATAATGTTAGATTAGTTTTTTTGCAAAAGGATGTAGGCTATATGCATTAGATTGATGTTCTGATTTTGTATACTACAAATATTACATACTGAAATTTGTTTCTTATTAGTATCTGACCTTCAAAGCAAGCCAAGTTTTTTATTTTTTAAATAATATTATTAAAGGTTTCCTTTAATGGAATTGATATATATTTCTATCTTTGTATGTAAAACTTCTGTTACAGATAACTTTGTGTATAAATCTAGTTGCATGCACAATTTTATTCATATTGAAGGGGAAAAGAAAGAATTTGATGGTAAGCCAAGACAAGTTTACAAAGTGACAAAGTTGGATATATAATCAATTCTCAATAGCTTTGTTAAATCCAGACCTCCTAGTAGACCAATAAGACTATGATTCTGACTGCCTATGAGATTGATGGCCCATGAGACCCAACAGAAGCTGTATTTACACTGCAAGCAACAATCATTGATTTTTCTCCCATTCTGGTGTTTCAACAGGCAAACACTACCGAAGTTAAAAAATTCACCTTTGGGATATTTTTTTGTAAGCACTGGCAGATAATTCACTGATTTTTTCTGCAGTGTGAATGTCCGCCCTCTCAAAACATTGGTGAATGATTCAGGATTGTGGTCATGTGACTCTGCTCGCTTTTGTGCGATATCGCATGCAGAGCAGTGAAGAGTTGCATATATATGCACTATACTCACCCATAAATCGGAATGTGCAAATGCCAATGTTTTTTATTGGTTTTTCCAGTGGTGTAAATGGCAGTCCGAAAAATCGCTAGATTTTCAAAATTGTGTTACGGCTGTCTAAATGGGACAAGTGTCAATCTAGCTAACCTAGTTAATATTTCAGAAAGCCTTCGGTCTTTTGAGCTGTCAGTAGCATGGTTTGTATAGACTTCTTTAGTTGTGAGACTTGAGTTCTTCACAGCATTGCAGAGTTAATGAGCCTACATGTTTTCTTTGAGCATTGGAGGAAGGGGGGGGGGGGGGGCAACGGAAGGGAATATTCCTTTGCCCACACCCA
>JARBES010000124.1:1669091-1680899 GCA_030265145.1 Strongylocentrotus pallidus
ATAATGATTATCTATAAATCACCAATTGCAAGTATGTTTGAAATTTAAATCAGGAGAAAAGGGATTATTATAGATCCGTAATTTGCAAACTTAAGAATCTGAATTGCCTTAACCATCTCACAAAGACAAACTTTCCATCTACCTCTACCTCAAATAGTGCAGCAATTTCTCAACAATGAATAGGTATGACGAATCTCTGCAGCATTTCTTATTTTCTCCTTCCTTAAAGATTGGAACTTTAAAGAACCCATGATTTGTAATAGATAGAAATCACATACATGTAGGAAGATTGCATTTTTTCATGAAGAGCAGGGGATAAGGACCACATAGTTTTCATCTCCATCATGCATTTTTTGTTTTGTTAATTCCTTCTGAATTACAATCAGAAAAAGGAGACTGGCAAATCTTGTAATGAATATATTATTTAGACATGAAAAGACAAAGAATTTATGAAATTCAATCAAAATTTCTCATCAAATACTGAAATTTTTTGAAGACGCATTTAAACATCTATGTATTGAACTTATTGAAAATGAAACTCAAGACATAATTTGCATTATTTAAAAAAAATACACATTCAAATAATAAGCTCCGAAAATTGGAATTCGATGCTATTTGTTGATATCTCTGTCTCTTTTGAATACTTGAGCATGCCCAATTGACAAAGAGGATAAAGAAAAATAGGAAGATTTCTCTTTTATAGAGAGGATGATAAGTTGCCTTTCTAAAAAAAACATTCCAGCAAGGTAATTTAAAGCATTTTGAGACAAAGCCACTTACAAGATCCTTTGTGCACACATTGTGTGCGGGCAAGCACTGAATCCAATGACCGGGGTAATAGTATATTTGTAAAGTGCTTAGAGACATTTGTATTAAGCGCTTTATACAAATTAAATATTATTATTATTTGCAAAAGTTCAATAGTCCTTTTGAATACAAGCATCTGTGTAAATGGAAATTATCATGGATACCATTTGCAGGCAAACACTATTTAGCTAAAATTGCAATGGAAGATATTGGTATTGGGGGGGGGGGGGGCAGTCAGAAACATGCCATAACATTTGAAAATGGTACTGCAATATGCATTTATAACAATAATGACTTTCAAACGAGTTCAGCACGATGGCTGTATGTTGGATCTTGTTATCTTCTCTGAATTCTTTTGTAGAGGACTAAACATGATAAAGGGCTACTGAGTGGTTATTATGGATATAATTGCTATCCTTGTGAGACTGTATTGAAGCATAATAGTCGTCGCAATGCGCCAATTAAGTGCAATTACCTCCAAATTGGACAAACTCCCATCATCATTCGGTTCTATTGACCTCATGAATAAATGAGAGTTTGCAATGTCATTTCATTCCGTCTCCCGACAATTGCGGGGGGAAACAAATGCCTGATATGATAGAAATAAGGGCAGCTCACAGTGCATTTTGAGAGTCTAACCTTCGAGCTATAGACGGTGGGGACATTAGACAACAGGCTCATAGTGCATTTTCATTTACAGACACAGGCTTGAGTTGTGTTGTTCGCCTCAATGCTCTTAATGGCGGTTGATGAATGGCTAAATGGCAAATTTGTCAGATGGTGAAGGCAAGCAGGGAGATGGAGGGGTTTCAACCCTCGCTGATCATCGCGGTTTATAATTTTGCGGAATGATGACATAATTTGTCCAAATTTGTCTTCTTCCGCGTGGCAGAGCTTCCACAGATTTGGCTCGTTTGTGGTGGATGCCGAGAAAAGCAATCACAGTCAATCAGCGCTTGAAAGAAGGGGCCCTAAACACTCTCCTTCTATTGGGCTGCTTCATCGTTTTCACCTCCCCCCAGCTATCTCATTTATCATATTCCTACATCAAGCCGAATCTCTTCTTTGCTCGAAAAAGCAACAGATGAAATTTCAGAATTGAGGATGAAAAGGGGCACATTAAAATAAAGTGCAGATAAAAGATAAGAAGCAGAAGGAAATGTGGAGTAATACTAGTATATTCTTCAGTTGTGGGTCATGTATAATTAATGAGTATTACAGAGGGAGGGAGTGAAAGTGTTAGAATAGCTAGGAAAAAGAAAAGCAGAGAAAACAGGAACAGGAGTGGAAAGAGAAACAGCTTGGAGAACGGTGAATGAGATGTAACGAAAACAGTGCCTCGGGCTGGTCAGAGAGAAAGCAGAGAGAACCAGATAGAGGGAGGTATAAGACTAGAGAAGGGGTAAGAAAAAATAAACGAAGAATATAGAGAGGTACGCAGGCAGGCAAGCAGGCGGGAGAAAAAAGGCAATTATCTGACATGGATTGACAGGACAGCTAGGCAGACCTTAATGATGCGTGATGATGATACGAAAGGAACTCTTCTCTACTACCCAGGCAAACAAGAGTTGATGGATGCGATGAGAGGGAGGGAGTGCGATGATGACATACATTCGCCGCCTCAACCCCCCCAAATTCACAGCGACATTTTAAAACGTGTTAAATGCTTGGACAGGCAGAATTTGGCTGAATTTGTCGACAGAGTTGAGTAAACAGCGACTTGATTCGAGTCAGGAAGTCCAGCTCGCAGCGCAGGAAGCCGCTATTGTTGCCACAGAGATATAACTCGGTCCTGACAAAGTGGGACCCACGAGGGAGTAAATCCGGGGACGGAGGTACACTGTATTGAGAAAAGCCACGGCGGTGTAGGCTTACCCTGAGGGAGGGATTCGGCTACCGACCTGTCATAATAGCTACTATTTCACTGCCTTTAAGAGTAAGAAGGCAGAAGAAAGACCCACAGAGAAGGGGAAAAAAGATGGCAGCGCTATGCCGTTATCTGCCTGCCTGCCTGCCGCAAGAAAGGAAAGAGACACTCTTGCGAGCGTACGCCTGTTACTCCCGACGTCGGTATCGTTTGCCCCGCCGGGAGGCACCGTACATGGGCTGCGGGTAACTCAACACCGACCTCCTCCCTATGAAATAATGATTTGTTAAAGCCGTCATGCTTCGGTTTCTAACAGAAAGGGATCTTTTTTTCCTCTCTTTCTTCTCGAGGGGAAAGCGTGTAAAGAATAGGAGAGAAAATAATTTATTGCCAACTGCTGCACGGTTGTCGTTTCAGTGCTCGCTGGCACACGGCCGGCTGCTATGGCTTAGGCTTCAATCAATAGGATTTCTGCTGAAATGTTTTCCTCTCTTGCCCCGCATCCATCGTGCACAATGGAATCGACGACATGCCTCCCAGCGCATGGGTTTCTTTAATAAAGCATCTCGACCAGATCGCCAGATGAAAAGGAGTGTAACAATATGAGAGTAAAGGCAAACTCTCTCTGATCTCCTACCCTCCGGGTCATTGAGCCAAGTCCTACAAAAATCCAAAAAATACATCACTAAAACATGCCCCTCAGCTAGCACACTCACAAACATGTACAATCCCTCTCCCACATCTCACACACACACACACACACACACCCACGCATGCCTCACCATACCCTCAACACAAGCTTAAAGATTTGCCCTTCGTTCTAGATTTTGTCATCGCCGTCTTCATGTTCCACATTGCTTTATAATTGGTGCTTGGCAAATAATAGCTTTTCAGCTGATTATGCCTGCAAGTGAAATAGCTCTTTACAATGTACATCCCCAAGCAACAATCACATCAATTGGGCCTTGATTAGAACAGCACAAAAGAATTCTTTTTTTAGCCAACTCTGGATGGAAATATTTTGATGAATGGCTTTAGATTCATCTTTTCACCAGAACTAGGGTGATGGCATGAAAGACAGCAGATTCTAAGTGAAATCATCCACAACCTTCATCAACCTGGAGGGTAAAAGAAGCACAACATGCCAGTCTTATTTATGATCTAATGAATTGAAACACATTACTACTTCTTTTTTCAATTACAAAGAATGATGAGGCCTACAAAAAAGAGCATTATTTCTTTATTCCCAGGCTACAAGTAAATATTATCGCTAATCATGAGGTGAGACAAACATCTCTTTATGTACAGCATTGAGTGACACATATACAGTACATACATCATTCAAAGCTAAAATGATCAAACATTAGGAATAAATCTTCTGTTTAAATTAGACAGAAGGTCAATTAACTCTTTTTTTTTGCACAGAGTTTTCACTCTTCAGACTCCAAAAAGAATTACTCATTTGTCAAAAGACAACCCTTCATTACTAACTGAAAGGGCTTTCTAATGAATCACCCTTGATGAGGTGGACCTGTCCGAGTGTCAAAAGTACTGCAAATCCATTTCCCAAGGTAACAGGGAAATTAAATATGTCCAAAATAGGTCGCAATTCAATATTCCCTAGAGACTATTTTCCTATCCCAACTTTCCTCTTCCCCTTGCAAAATCAACTTAATTTGCCGAATACCCGCTGCAAGGTTGCCCAATACAGCTATGGTCGGAGGCTGCCTGCAAAGGTTGCCGGTGCTTGAATGGAAATTGGCAGAGAAATGGTACACGGAATCGATTCTAATCAATACCTGGTATTTGATTCCTGGCTTGCTTGATTTCCATGATTTCATGCTTTACCAAGACAGACTCCATCTGTGAGGAGTAGCAGGCAGGGGTGGGGAAGGTCTACAAAGACATGGGGGGGGGGGTGTGCTATGCAAATCATCATACTGTGCCACATTATGTTTCTCTCTGGATAACTTAACTAAAGGCTTCAAGATTATGGTAATGATTTTTTTTCCAGTGTCAAACCAATCTATAGGGTGTTAAAAGGGTTATCATGAAGCTCATCAGTGCTTGAAATTAGTAAATGTTGGTAAAGCTCTTGTGTTGGACAAAGCAATTTTTCTGTTAATTGGTGCCTACTGTTTTGTGCCAATTTGCACATGTAGCGACTGAGCGAGTTACGTAGGAGTATAAGAACTTGTATCGATAGCATGGAAGGCATGTATGTAGGGCCTACATTACCATCATAACAGAAAACATATAAATTGCTACTTCAGAGAATACCTGTATCAATGGAAGATGGACAAACAGAGGTCCATGCTTTTTAGAGAACACAAGCAATGGATGGAAATGGGCAGGGGGGGGGGGGCATGGACAAAGAGTTATTTAAAGTGAATAGGGATAAGGGCAGGAACTGAAAGAGAAAGGGATACGGAGAACAGCAATGAGATTCAGAGAATCAACAAAACAGAATGAATATAAGAGAATGCACATGTAAGTACCATAGGGTTTAGAAAGAGGACAATGTCAGCTAGCATCTGGATGTAGAAAGATGAGGGAGAACTACTGGAATGGGTTGTCTTGGTATAGTCTGGACACAGCGGGAGTAGACAAGACTAAAAGCAGAGACGTGCGTCTCAATCAAACGCATGCAGCGGGCTGTGAACCATTAAGCATCAGTTCTATTGATCGCATTTTCCCTCTGATCGCATCCACATAAGAGTTGCACTGGTCCGTATGAATAGACAAACATTTTCCACTCTCCTTCTCCATCTCTCTTTCACTCATTCTCCCGCTCTCTCTCCCCGGTGCAGCCGGGCGTTCAGGGTCGATCAGAATCGCCAGGAGCTGTTGGGGGCGGCAGACGCTTAAATGGTGTTATTTATTCTTCTCCTGCTTCAAGGTAGGAAGAAAGAGGAGGCATGGAAATAGAAAAAAAATGATGAGAACAGAGAGAAGTGGGAGGAAACACCACCATTCCTTTACGATCAATATCGAAAAGATTTCTGACTGCGTGTTAGCTGCTTCGCCGATTTCATCCACTTCATTTGTGGCGCATGAAACGGCTGCTGCACGATTCTCTATCAGGGGCATTACGTCCGCCTTCCAATTTGTCTCCAATTTGATACAAATGCATTTAAGGGTTCGCGCCATTCCCATCACCCGTGGGAGTGAAACGTCAGGATATAATGCCGCTGAAAAGAGATGGAGATGAAATATGGTGAGAGATACAATTACTATTGTCTGCACTTTACCAAGATTGCACCTTACATGACGATGCCGTATCTCTCACAAATCAATTTTCCCTTGGTTGCCCGAGCCCCAAAGTTCATCCTCTCACCTGCAAAAAGCAGGAAGACATTATTCAAAGGCAGAGAAATGTTGAAGGCAACTCTTCTCCGATTCTCGCCTAAAACACCTTTTAATCTTTCCTGCTAATCAATCGTCCATGCTTCCAAGGCACATTGCCTGATGGAATTGACTGAATCAACAAACACCTGTCCTTTCGAGCTGAATGAATAATTGATTTTCCTTCCCGTGTTTGATTAAGGACTTATTTCTCATAATCTTGTATGTCTCTCCCCCTTCCCTGAGCATCTTCATCACTTCTTAATGCGCTGATCGACTAAACATGAGTCAACTCCATCATCGATCTCTTTAGAACTGAAGAACAAACCAGCGCTTAAGACCCCCTTCTTGGCAGCTTTCAATCGCAGAAATGGATCGTAATAATAGATTGAATTGAATCGTATTGAATCTGAGATGAATCGGTCCTTGTCTGGTTAACGTACGACCCAGGTGGGTTTCAATCTTGGTGAATTTCTCTGCGATCGAACGTCCCCGTTAAAATTCACCAGACAACAATACCTTGTCATCGCTTCTCATCCAAATATAATCCCACTTTATGAACAAGGTCATCATTCATTTTCCACCAAACTACCACCACCAACCTCAGCTGCAATTTAATCAACGACTAAGTGGACACAGAATAAAGAAAGCAACAATATTCCAGAGCCAAATTACCGGTTGTTGAATGAGGAAGAATCACCTGGTATATTAGAGCTCGTCAAATCTGACCTTGCGGCACTGATTCCGCCAGAGTCAGAAGAATCACATAATCAATGCCCAAATAACCTAATTGATCAATTTTTGCAAAGCCCCTATTAGTGCACAAATGGCAAATTGCATAATGTGTGGCCAGAGCGCGATTGGTCAGTTTGATGAATGCGTTGATTACCGAAGGACTATATGCCAACAGTAATTGATGATTAGTCGACTATAATTGGCTCTCATCCTTCCTCTATAGCTTTTATTTCTCTCAGAAAAAGGACAGAAAAAGGACAGAACACTGGCAAAAATATGGCTACGGACACGTCATATAGGTCATAATGAGAAGAATCATATCTAATGCAGGCTTTCCACACTGTGAGTGTTACAGCAGGCAAAATATTTTCAGAATCTGAAGTTGTCTTTAAAAACTCTGGAATATTCAACTGGAATGCACTTGTTTGATACCATGCCTTGATTGGGGCTATCAGTGAGAAGACGTAATAGAATTAAGAAGAAAAATACAATAATTATAAAATTCAAGCCCATGGATTGGCTAGTACTACTCGCCTTCGATGCATACACTTCCCTGGGTTCATGACAAGTCTACATTTTACGAAACAGATATAACACAAATAAAAACACACCAGGACACATTTCTCATCTAGATATAAGACATAGACTCACGCAAACACTCCTGAAGACATTTCTCATTTAAATAAAATACAAAGAAAGAATTCATCCACACACTAAGAAACATCAACCTGAACTTCAACATAGAGAATTTAGACAATGAACAGAGAAGATGATTTTCTGGAAATTGATCATGAGCAATTAAGACTCATATGCCTACACAAACAAAACATCCAAAGAAACAATCACTGAACAAACACCTCTTGCCTCTTGAGAATCAGAAGGGCGTTACCTCCACATAACATAACAATAAATGAATCAATGTCCTCCTTGCTCTAAGCAGCTCATATACTATTGTACTTACATGGGTGTCCTGATCGCTTTCACTGTCACACTGCGAAATAGACAAGAAAAGACAAAATAGTTGAAAATTACTCATTTATTCAAAAAATAAAGCACCTCAAAAGCTGGTTATAATGATCGTGACATTATTCAGTTATTAAAACATGGCATGAGGATGAATCATTGCAAATATTGTATTTCTCTGATTATTGTTGGCATAGTAGACTTATAGATATTTGCCCCCTGCAAATTGATAAATTTCAATTTGTATGGCTGGATCAAGCTGTGAAAACAAATATTCTCATTTTTATTTGCATTTTCGATTAGATTGTGAACTCTATTAGAATTGTTTGCTGTCATGGCTAAACACGTCTGGCAAATATATCTCCCGAGATATCAAACTGCATTAGGAATTTATCATTATGAAGTGTGATGTTAACACATTTTCATATTCAAGCTGAATACTAAATGTTTGCTCTTTTGCACAGGAATTGTACAAATCACCACCCAGGAATTGGCGATTTCAGTGTCCACTGCTAAATTTGTCACATTTTAAGTAGATTTTATCATCGTACAAGAAGGTATTGTCATCATCGTGCAATATCTTGTGAGATTTGTGGTGTGTATACAGTTGTATTATCACCATTCCATTCATCTGATGTCCATACAAACCACTGTAATCAATCATTTTTTATTCATAACAACAACTATCTTGACAAAGGGCATCTCTTCTCATAGGCGATCAACAACACAGCTTTCTTTCACTCTGGGTTTCACTCACTCTCTCCTTCTCTCCTCTTCCTCTCCCCCCTCCCCCCCCCCCCCCTCTCCCCTCTCTACCCCTTTCCCCTCCTCCTTTATCCCCCTCTCTCTATCTCTCTCTCTTAAGCAATCTCTCTTCCATCCAAAGCCTACTCCTTTCCTCTCCCATTCACAATCTCCTTCAGAAGATCTTCCTATCTTACTCTTAATTGTCCCTTCATCTCTGGAAACACCGATCTGACCTTGCCTTACATGTCATAGGGATCTAAAGATCCTGTATGTGTCCAAGACACAAAGAAGCTGCACCACTCTGACCTTGCCTACATGTCATAGGGAGCTAAAGATCCTGTATGTGTCCAAGATACAAAGAAGATGCACCACTCTGCAGCCTCATTACCATGGCAACAACACCAAGATGACACTCAAGGGTGTGGCAAGGAATTGATTACAAAATGGGTTGGAAGGAGGCAGAGAAAGAAAGAAGGTGAATGAGGTTCAGGGAGTGATGATTTAAGGGGGGAGGGGAGAGCAGCTGTTGGTCGTTGGGGTAGCATTACACCATCATTTATAGAAGATTCCCTGGCTGTATACCCATCTATGATTTCATTTTTACATTAGTGGGAGTGCCGACCGGGAGTTGTAGGAAATTTGAATACCACAACGGTTTGTTCAAGCACCAAGCTAAGTTTGACGTAAGAGAAAGAGTGAGAGAGAGAGAGAGACAGAGTGAGAGAGACAGAGTGAGAGAGACAGAGTGAGAACATTAAATGATTATTTTCACTAAATTCATGTAAAGTGGGATAGGGGTAAAACTACACTTTCATACTGCTGGACAAAAAGGGCAGAGCTTACATTTGAAAAGCTACCACACTGCACAATTCCTCTATTAGCGACAGGCACGAAAAGACCGACTTACATCATAACTAAATGAAACCACTTATGATTTTTAACACAACAAATTTAATTTTGTGCATGTAATTGTGAAATTTACCATGTAAATCTCATTTGATTTGTAGAGTTATGCTCTGCATTACATTTTGACTAATATGACCTTCTGTTTCGAATGCTCTTAATTGATCCAATGGGGCCATATATGTTATACTGAGGCAGGTATTTAATTTCATTCTATTTATCATAATCAATAGAGAACAAGCCTCAACCATGTACACCAAAGAGCAATCGAAACCAAACATTTAGTGCCAACACGTCTGGAGTACGCAAATACTCATTGTGCGGAATTAAACGCAATAAACCCCTGATTAGCCGTTGTAATTTAATCAAAAGCTAATTCAGGCTCGAGAAATAACAGTCTGCTGGAATTAAAGTAAGCCAAATTAACCGGCTGATAAAAGAGTCTGCTCCATGGCTGTACCATTAGCTCATCTTACCAACACAGCATCAATTAAGCCTCCTGCGCTCATGCTAAGCAGGGATACAGCAATAACTTGCAGATTAAATCAATTACAACTAAGCCTAATAGGTGAAATTGGAGTTGATTGAATCTTGTTAAGAAATCCCAATATATGATTGGCTGAATAACATGACTTCATAGCCGGTCGGCCGGACGGTTGATAATGCTGCAGGAGCAATGTCCCTCTGGTGCATGCATGGTGGTTAATCAATGGGTCAGGAGGGAGAACAATTAAGTCTGCTTTCTATACAACGCTTCCTGTACGTACGGAAGTGGGGTGGACTGGTGGTTTGGAGATCTGCGCTTGCACTGGAAGGGCATGGATTCAAACATGGGCATGAATTGTAGCATTTTAGATTAGCAGAGTAGAGAACCCCACAATAATGCGCAGAAGAAAAAGCTCAAAAGGGAGAGTCGGCACTGTAAGGATACATGCCATTCGTACTCAATTTTGTAATTTTTGTGAGTGACGTCGTCAACTTAATTAGTATGAGCACAAAGTAGAGAAGAAGCCAGTGAAAAATACAAATCCTACCTGGTGACAGACACCAAATCTAAACCTTAAAATGCCATGTACTTTCTCCCTCTTTTCCTTTCTCTCCTAACTCTTGCTTACCTTCCTCTAATTCACCTCCTTCTCTCCCTCTCTCTCCTTTTCTTTCTGTTACTTTCAATTCTTTTCCCCCCTTCTTCTTTCTTTTCTCTTTCTCTATCTCTTCCTTTTGTCTTCTTCCCTGTATCCTTATATTTTATGTAATTTGTTACCTATGTATGTTATTCATTTCATACTTTTGTATTTTGTATGCTTTTGAATTTTTGATTGTATTTATATAAGTTGTGAAATGTTTATGTACATATGTATCACCTGGAAGGAAAGTTTCTTCATTCTTTAGAAGAAGACAATAAAATCATATTCTATTCTATTCTTTTCTATTCTAATGGTATATTTTCTTCATAAGCAAATCATTTTAGTTGAATAGAAAGAAACTTCTGAAAAAATGTAGAGTGTACAATCAGCAGTAGATGTGAACATGTTTATCAAGAACCAGGGACCAGTTTCACAAAACTTATCATCAGTGATAAATGACAGAGTTTGTTATAAGCTACTGAAATCCTTGCTTCTGATTGGTTATCATCAGCTTTATCACTGATTTTTGTCATCTGTCATTGAAAAAAGGCTTTGTGAAATGGGGCCCAGGTCATATTATTATTTGAGAAAAATGGTTGCAATAAACATGTGTATCTTTAATAGCTAGAGGTGACGTGTTTATAACTACAATGATTTTAAAACATCTGTTCTTCTTTAGAGCAGAGGGACATTAAATCTATATTAAAGTATATGAAGTAAAGTCTTTCTGCCTCCATAACAGCCAATATTATAGATCCAAAGGCTCGGGCATAAGAAAGAGGCGCCGAGAGAGCCATACACAAGCATGTAGATCTTAAACAATGTCTGTGAAGAGGCAGCGCAGTGTTGACTCATATCATTTCGCATAGAGCTGTTATCCTCCTCGCTCAGAGCACACACAATGTGAAACCAAGGCATACAAATTTGGACACTACTGATTCAACGACTGATTTTTATTTGGAGAAAGGATAAAATTAAAATACATGTATACTCTCAGTTAAGAAACAAAATGTAGTTGTATCATGATTTAAAAAAGAGGGGCTTTCATTACAGTCATTACATAACTCTTTATGAAGGACGATTTAAAAAAAATGTATTAGCAAGTAAGAGTGTGTCAAAGCCAATAACACAAGATGTAGTGCACTCCGAAAGGGCGTTGACTCACTCTACATGGATTGATATGAGCTAACACCCTTCCGGCTCTCAACAGACGATTTATCAAGGTGGACTCATTAATATGCATAGCATTCCAAATGTGGCTATAATCTTCAGAAAGAAAGAAACAAAGAGAGAGGGAGAGAGAGAGGGAGAGGG
>JARBES010000124.1:1907067-1917633 GCA_030265145.1 Strongylocentrotus pallidus
TTCACATGATTGGTAATGAGAGCTTCCATTTCATTTTTTGAAATTGGGGCGTTGCCAATACTGGTCTTTACCTTTAAGTAATCAAGAACATAATCATCATGGTTGGAAGCTGAGTCTCAATATTACATCCTGAAGGCAAGATTAATCAACAGTCCTGTTTTTATTGAGATTCATAAGACATGGGATTACTTTGTTGCTTGATTGAATATAAGCTAATGAATTGAAAAGATCACATTGGTTTATATACCTTAAAGGCTAATTCCATCATCTTGACTCTATTTCATGCCAACTGATGATACCAAGCTTGTCTAACAAGACTTACCGGTTACACAATAGAGCCAGAAGAGTGTTCACTCATATCCTGCAACTAAGATTTAACCTATAGACTACTGAATTATGTCATATCCATGGCATTAGTACAGGAACCACATAGTTCCCATAGGCAATGGGTTAACTTACAAGTATGGATACTTATGGAAACTTCTGAGTATATTGAATTATATCCTGCATCAAAAATGTATTGGTTTTTGATAGGTTGAGAGCTCATCACGTGACCAGAATTATTTCAAATTTTTCAAGGTTGCTCTGAAAAAGTACTATTTGGGAGTACTATTTGAGAGTTGAATTTTTGTTGTTGATTTTTTTCTTCTTTTATTTGTTTTTATTTATAATTCTTTTTTACTAAAATTGTAATTTGTTTAATTCTTTCTTTTAATAATTTTAATATTGAATTTTTATTTAATGTAAGCTGATGGCATGTCTCAAGACCATACTTTTAAGCCATTTCAATAATTACCGTTTTTTCCTTCGCATACAGATCATACCACAATGACATATCTATATTATATAACTCTACACTCCAATCATAAACTCACAAGTGACACATTTGCAAGTGAGTGGATGGATTGTGCACACATTTTGTAAATAAAAAAAGTTGGGAGAAACACATTTTGATAAGAGGAGTAAAATTGCACTCTTCTTGCATATTTTTGATATGTCAGTACCTGGACTGCACCATATTATTGCAGAGCAAACATTAAACAGTCCCCTTAAAATGCAATACAAAAAAGAAACAGTAACAAGCTTCACTTGTTGAAGTACAAGGCTTCTTCACATCATGATGCAAATAATAAATGATGCATGAAATTGATCTCATAAACAATTAAACGCCCTTGAATGCATCCGGACACATGCTTTATACTTGAAATTCAATTATTGTTTGCATGATGTAATTTTTCTCTCATACGGTATGTGCAGGTAATGGATTATGACAAAGTGTACAAATTCTATCATGATATTTTATGTTTGAAATTGATTTCATGAATGCACGCCTTTGACAGCATGCTGACATCTGACTGTCATGTAAGAATGAAAATAGTCCTGCGGCGGTTGACAAAAAATAGACAAGTGAAGAAGAAATAATGAAACAACCGTGGGAGATATACACATATATGTGTTTATGTTAAAAGCCATCTGCTTCTTTCATTAAACATTTTACTCATTAAAATGAAAATATAATTAATTAGTTCTTGGACATGATTCAAACCCAATGGTGCAGGAGAAGTTAAGGGCCCACTCGATGATGAATGTGCGAGACAGTCTATATGGCTCTCATCGGAGATAATTAGTATAGCATGACTGGTAGTTTATAAAAAACAAATTAAAAAACAAGGACCTTTGATAAGCCTACTCACATAATAAAGCCTCCTTATATGAACTAAGAGGATTGTGTGTGTTTTTGTTAGAAAGATTATTAATGTTACAGTCATTTGAAGACAAACAAATAGAAGGGTGAGAAGGCAATGTTTGTCACTGCTCTCAGTAAATTTTTGTTGTTTCATAGAATTTATGTATTTATTGCATTATGAAAAGCTTAGAAATTGATTGAACAAAGTTATGATAATGAAAGAACAAAAGTTTTTTCCTGAAGGCAGAAAGTTTGATTTTTTTTTGTATATTAGAAAGAAGTTGTTTAAAGACATTTTTAACGACAATGTTCATGTTTTGTATAAGGGGGGGGGGGGGGACTAAAAACATGGTTTGGGAAAGGTACTCCAAGGTCACATTATTAACTAGAATTGTACGACTATGGTGGCTTAAAAATATACACCTCAAGAAAAGCAAAATGTGCTGAATGCAAAAAATTAAATTAAACATGATAAAATACAACAACAAAAAAGCCTTAAGCCAACACATGTAACATGATAGTCTTCATACCAACAACCACTTCAGGACATTTAGGAAAACAATCAACAAGAGTTCAGCTCCTCCTCAAGACTGAAAAGGGATTAGACCACCCAGCAAGGTCACTGACAGGTGGCTATCTCATCAATTCAGCTCTCAATTAACATAAGAAAAAGAGGATCATGGGGGACCAACAGGCATCGCTTTGGCATTGTTTTCTATATAGAGGGAGCACGTAGCTACAAGTAGTACAGTGTGGCTTTAAAGCTTATGGATCCACATAAACATTTCTTATCTCACCAATAGACACATTCTGAAAAGGTGTGCTTGCATTTGAATCTTTTATCCAAAATCTTAAAAGCATACAACTATTGAATAAAAAAACAATCAAACAATATACCTCACATATTTACAACAGATATATCAATCACACAAGATAACAATCCATCTCAAAATCACAAACTATCACCAGGGGGGTATTAAGCAAAATTAAAATAAAGCTAATAACCTCAATGCTATTCAATATTTTTACAGTGCTGTAAACTCTTTAATTTCTTTTTATCCATGTTATTAACCCCCAAATGTAGTCTAACAAACATTTTTTTTTAAAGCCTGTGACTATCAATGATTATTGATTAATTTATCTATATACCCATTTACCAAAATGTTGTAGTGATACGAACTTAGATTAATTCAAAGAACCTTTCATCAAAAAGTGTCTAGGCAATAATCATTGATGATTTTGAGATGGACTGTTGGATATAAAAAAAAAAGTTTTTTCACTCACTTGTCAAATGGTCCAAATCCTTGTCTTCATCCAGTGATCTCCCTCTCCTCCTATGGATACCACGTTGCTATGCTCCATCCTTACGTACAGAGCCGGTAGAAGGCGTGATCTCAGAAAAAGGTCGTGATGACGTCTGCTTTCTCTTCCGTGTTTCATCCAAATGATATCATTAAGAAGTGGATTCCTCGTTGAGGATTTATTCTTGATACTCTTCTCTGTCTCAGGTCTCCACCTTCACTTGGCTGATGTAATTACAGCCAAGGGCTTTACACATATGGTATCTAGCTAAGAAATCAACTCAAACATAAACTGAAGACTTTGGAAGAAGACCTAGTATTTTGTTACCACCCACTTACCTTTTCACCTGCCGTTCATCATTTTTGTCAAAAGAGTCACACTAATGGATGCAATTTAAATTTCAACATCTGCAACTAAAGTAAAGAGATATTCTTTCTAAAGATTATGATTCATAGAGCTACACCAAGAGAATTCTCAGTGCTACTGCTTTGTACTCATTTATGCATACAAGTATATCTATATCCATTGTGTTCTGAATGGTTCAATATCCAGTTTCCTAAGAAGTATTGATTCTGATGAACCCCTTAAAAAAAACTTAACATTTTCTTAAACTCATCATACATTATTTCATTTTGTGCCCCCCATCATATTAACTTCATCTCCATTACATCTTAATGAATTGATGTCGCCCTAATTCATCTACTTGCCCTGCCCCAAGAATTGGGAGAGCCTAGTTGAGATGTCTCCTATTTCACTGCTAGATTCTCGCGGGACTGGCGATAACTCCATTACACCAGCAGAAGCTAGATGATCCCATGGAGACTCCTCACAAAGTGGGATGGTGTGGTGAATATGGAGGAGGATATAGTTTACAGGGAAAATGTGAGAGACTTAAATTCAGATCATTAATTCGGATATAACTTATCTGCAGTCTCAATAATACACAAACAGCACGTCATTATGGGAACATTGATGAAAAACAATGCAGCAGACGGTGTATTAAATATTTTAAAACTGATATAAAGATGATTTGTGAAAATTATTCAAGAAATGAGAAACTAATTACTACTGCTACTACCACTATTTTTATAATTAACACCACTTCTCCTTCTCTTCCTAATACTACTACTATTGTACTTCTACTACCGTACTACTCGACTTCTTCTATCAATTTCATTATTACCACATTTACTTGAATTATTCCCCCAGCTACTATCTCTTTATAAGCATCACAATCAAATTCATGTACATTGTAGAATAAACATGTATATCAAACAAACAATGATACCGTAACCCTCCTGCTAGAAGCACGAGGAATCAACGCCATTAAGCAGAAACAGTGAAAAAAAAAACTAAATAGTACATGATAAAAATAAACTAGTCGCCTGCCTTGCAACCTTGTAGTAATGAGCTTATTTGATTCATTAAGTAACATCCATTAATGTAGAAACCTTAGAACCAGGGAAAGTGAAGGAGGTTTATAAAAAGAATGGAGATGTCTCCATCAACCACCTACATCGATCAGTGGAGAAAGGTTTACAACATGTGACAATTTTTTTTTGTTAAACTAAATTAAAACCAGATCTAAAAACCAAACAAAAAATTCTTTTACATGTCTAACGTTTGAGTTAATCAGGACACTATAATCTTAAAATAATTAGAGATTGTCACTGATTAATAACATAACTTCATGCTAAGGTGCACTTTGATGAGCATGATAATATCATGCCCCCCAGTAAAATGACAGAATTTTATTTTATAGATCTAACGATAAAGTAACAATGTATAAAAGCTAATGAATTAAGAAAAAAAATCAACATTACTTTAACTAGACAGTTGCAGTCCATCTTTTCGATATAATTAGACTTTGAAATTATGCACATTTTTAGACTCCAGCCCTTATGGTCCTACCCTGTAAAAATAAAACTGCAAATAAATAAATAGTATTTTTTGGATGAAGCCATGCATTCTTCTCAGACCCAGACAGATTTTTAATGATAATTGGCAATTTGTATTGTTATAAAAGGGATCTTTCTTGTGCATGAATTCTAGTCTAGAGGCCTCTCACATTATCAACCATTCACGGCCCCATCCTCGGTACACTGACTTCCAAAATGTCAATGTAACCTGAAACTATGGAAATACTGCAGGTGTCGGGAAGAGAGACTTCAGGTCGGATTTGCCCTCTTGAATATTCTACTTGGACACCACATCACAACTGCAGTTTCTCCCTTTACAAAGAATGAATATTTTTGAGAGCAGAATTCCCTTCTTGTCATCTTCTGACTTGGACTCTAGATAAGTTTGAACATTTAAAAAGAAAAGACATCCATAAAAAGCACAGCACTTTCTTATGAATTAACATACATATACAAAAAAAATCAAACGATTTTGTGGTGACATTAAAAGAACTCTGAAGCATGAAGTTTCAAGTCACTACACACCTTTTTCTAAGTGGACTGGGCTGGCTTTCTAAGTGGCTGACCCTGGGGGGACTCCTCCACTTGTCCCTTGGTGGGGGTGGGGCATAGGTCTGTGGCTTGACGGAGGGATGGCTATGGCCTGGTAATACAGCAGTGGAGAGGTTGGGCATACTTGAATGGTGTAGGGCAGGGGAAGTCAGGTGCATTGTGGGATGGTGTGGATGCATGACATGAGGATTACCTGAAAATCAATAGAAGTTTGTTCTTCAAATGTTGGAATATGAATCCAGTCAATGATATAATGCATTCAACCTAAAATTAATTCATTTTAATACATATGAATACATTCAAAAGGAATCATAAATAAACTTTCAGAGCCAAATTTCAAATTTTACTGAGCAAGAATTATTGGAATAAAATTGAACAATGTATATCATTATAGTCTCAAAACATACTGAACAACATTTCACATCGTCAGCACTGACATATGATTCCAAAGGAAAGGAGAGAACAACACTGACCAGTGGGATAATCGATCTATATCATTCAAGTTCTAGACACAAAGCTAGCCATCCACCAACATACCACCATGTTAGTTAACAAATGTCCATCAACAAGTTCTTTTTTTACTTTTAGAAATATGGAATTCTCTCCCCAGAGATATCCGTTATACTACATTCTTTAACTTTTTTTAATCTAAAATTATAAAATACTCTATCTGTTTTTATATCAATAATAAGATATGAATGTTAATATGTCTATGTTTTGTACACTGTTTTGTTATTGTTATATCTTTTATAGACAATTGTTTGAACTTTTTTGTATCTTTTAATAACAGGGAATGTCTCGACAGAACCTTATGGTTTTATTTGCAGTTTCCCCAATTTATTTCTATTGCTGATTGACTTTGTATAATTCCGGTATATTTGTAGACATATTTCCATTTTGTGTGTGTTCTCTGTTTTCTATATTGTATATAATGTGTATCTTATGTTTTTTTTTATGGATTTGAATTGAAGTAAAAATTGAAGCTTGAAACTTGGAATCTGATTCTATTAGTGTAATATAGTGTTGATCAAATCTACAAACTGACTGATTGAAGAAAAAAAATCTCTCACCTTTCTTGGTTTGTTGCATTGTTGCTTTCATTTTGAGCAACTCTGAAGACTGACACTGGAGACTGCTTGACCGACTTTCCTTTGACCTCTGTGACCTTGGTGTAACCTTTGACCTTTGAATATCCTCTTCTTCAATGCTGGAGGTACCTGAAACTAAAATAAATATCAACATAAACAACATAAAGAATGTCCCAGTGGGGAACACATGAAATTTGAAGAGATACATGTACAGGTATGTAAGATTTTATTTGCAATTCATTGGCTCAAAATTTAGAAAGAGAGTGAAAAATGCTACGAAAATCTAGAGAATACTACGATGGCAGCAATTCCTTATTTGGAGGGCTACACTGTGAGAAAAACAATACTGCTACTATTAGTAGTACTTGTAGTCAAGTGGTCAAGTGGAAACAGGCCATCATGGGAAGTTTGCAACTTCTAATCTAAATTAAGGCAATAGACCAGTTTACTATAAACTATTCAACTTTATGTTATTAATGAATTAACTACAATACTTTGAAACCAGTCTGCGTACATTAGTTGTTGCTATGTCAGGCAAGCATCAGAGAAGCTTTCAGGTTGTCAAGAATGTTTGTTTAAAAAGTAAACTGATCAATTGGATAAAGCCAACCGATAACCCTTTTATATGTCTCTATATCCCTTTGATATGAAAACTATTTATTAATTGCCATCTGTTTTGGAAAGTTTTAAATAGTGTAATTAACATGTTTGGTATATGTTGATACATGTGTGCTTGCATGCTTTGGATGGGCAACCAACTTGATTCTGACATACGTGGATCAGCTTGATGGTAATCTATATGCTGCCCTCTATTGCAAGAGGTTGTACATGTATGTATCTGTCATGCTCAGAGATTTCAGCTGGAGTTGGAACATCTGCTAGGAATTCCTATTATCAATATGACAGAGCACAACTTCTGGGAGAATTTTACTTGTGTAAGACTTCAGGAAGGTATATCTAAACCCTATAGACATTGAAACTGTCAGAGGTATAAAAGCCCCGCTGTACTACTTATAGCTACTTGCGCCCTCTATATAGCAAACAATGCCTTATCGGTGACCATTGGTCCCCCATGATCCTCTTTTTTCTTATGTTAATTGAGAGCTGATTTGATGTGATAACCACCTGTTAGTGACCATGCAGGTAGGTCTAATCTCTCCTGGCCAAACTAGTGCAGTGGGGCTTTAAGATACATACCTTTCGGATGTGCAGAAAAATGTAAACTATAAACATATTTCTCTGCCAACTTACTTTCATGTTTATGCATCGCCTTCCTGAATTTCTTCTTGATGTCCAGCGACTTGACCGAATCTAGGTCACTCTGGATAGTCACTGAGTCAAAACTACATAGAGGGACACCGGCCAGACGTCTGACCATCATGGAATGGAACCGCTTCTCGTAGTCTTCCGTCTGGACCGACTCAGGGTCGCTCTGGGGTTGGGTCTGACGGGCTCTGGAGCTACCTTTCCTGCGAGAGCGGGATGGACTCTTCTTTGGAGTCACGCCAGGGTGCTCTACATGATTCATGAAGGAGAAATTATATATTATCTGTTCCTTAAGTTCAACACTCATTTGTCATACTGTAATCTAAAGTATAAAGGCATTTACATGCTGTCTTTCTGTTTTGTTTTGTTTCACTTTTACAAGAATATATATGACACTTAGATTTAATAGTCCTTAAGTTTGTGTAAGAGTTTCCAATGAAAGTGTATAAAGTATCTATTAAAATGACAATTATGTTACCCTTGATGCATTCTATAAGAAGATTTATATCGAAGCAAGTTATGAATGGATAGCTACAGCTACTTGCAGCTCTGCATGAACTGGTTTCTAAAATGTAACTTAGTAGTATCATGTTACTATAAAATGCAAAAGCAGCAGACTAATAACTAAAATTATGCTTTTTTTTCTTGGGGGGGGGGGTGGCTGATGAGCAGTTGGGATTTAGTCATATCATCCTCAAAATCTAACTTCAAGTTTGTCAATGCTATCATCATCATCATCATCATCACCATCATCACCATCATCTTCATCATCGTCATCACCACCATCATCATCATCATCATCATCATCATCACCATCATCATCATCATCATCACCATCATCACCACCATCACAATCATCACCATCATCATCCTCATCGTCATCATCATCATCTTCATCATCACCACCATCATCATCATCATCACCATCATCATCATCATCATCACCATCATCACCACCATCACCATCATCATCATCATCATCATCACCACCATCACAATCATCACAATCATCATCATCATCATCACCACCACCATCATCATCATCATCACCACCACCATCATCATCATTATCATCACCATCATCATCATCACCATCATCATCATCATCACCATCATCATCACCATCATCACCACCACCACCACCATCATCGTCATCATCATCTCATCACCATCATCATCATCACCAACACCACCATCATCATCATCATCATCACCAACATCATCATCACCATCATCATTATCATCACCATCATCATCATCACCATCATCACCACCACCACCACCATCATCATCGTCATCATTATCTCATCACCATCATCATCATCATCATCATCACCACCATCACCATCATCATCACCATCATCATCATCATCATCACCATCATCACCATCATCACCACCATCATCATCATCATCACCACCATCATCATCATCATCACCATCATCATCATCATCATCACCATCACCAGTATCCTCATTATCATCACCAGTATCACCATCATCATCATCATCATCATCACCATCGTCATCATCGTCGTCATCATCACCATCATCACCATCACCATCATCATCATCTTCAACCCTCTCGTAAAAAGAAAGTAGACATTGTAAAGGATATTTGTTGTTTTTGTTTCTCTTTCTTGACTGCTCTTTTGACTCTTAGTGGTCTTCCATTCAGCTTAGTACCATCCATCTTCAATGCAAACTGTACTGAAGCTGAATCCTGTTTCAAATAAAATACAAAATAGGCCTTGGATTAAACACTCCAGTACCTACAAAAACCTGCAAAAAATAGGACTTCACCCTTTATATGCAATACAAATAATCTCCCTACGTCACGCTGTATACATCAAGGGATAGATATACAAAAGGCTTCAAGATTATTTAACAGTTTCCATTGCAAGACTAATCTTCACAAGCCATCTTTGAGTTTATCAGGATGGGAAAGGGCAATTTTGCAAAGCCATTTTGTTGCAAAAAGCAATCCTGCCATCAATTGGTGCCTACTGTTTTGAACTAACAGCCAGAAATGTCTTCACACTTGGAAATAATACACTCTTTAAATAAAAAAATTGATTTCTAAAATCATCTGAGCAGCAGAGAACCAATGTGATTGGTATACTAGTATTCAGAACTCTTCTTAAAGGAATGCTGGTTTGATCCCTTCATCATACCTATTTGCTAGACTGTTGAATATATCCTTGTCAGATATTCATTACAGTTTATTTTCCGATAGCAGTTTTGTTGTTAAGTAGCCTAATGGTGAATCAAAGATAAAGTTGGGTTCTGGTCATGCGATTGCATTGTGAAAGAAACAGTGTGGAATCGATCAGAAAAGGTTGATCATCTAGCATTTAAGTATTGGTGTGTACTGCAAGGTCCTGGAATCATCAAAATGTTAAGAAATTTGGCCTAGTCTTGGTAAAGTTACAAGTACTATACACCAGAATATATGGGAGTACAAAAACATGTGGCGTAAAAATCTGTCCCGATTTTTATGCTGTTACATGCCTTATTTAGAATATTAAGTCATTTGAAGAGCAATGCTTTTCGAGGAACATTTTTAATCTGATGTTCTTCCACACTTGCATAATAACAATGATAATGTTCACCAGGGGCGGCGATCCCGGGGGGGACGGGGGGGACACGTCCCCCCCTCGATTTTTGTAGGGGGGGATCGTCCCCCCCGGAAAATTTGAAAAAGTACACAAAAATAATGTACAGCAAATACTGACTAAAGACTGCAACACACT
>JARBES010000124.1:2166372-2179722 GCA_030265145.1 Strongylocentrotus pallidus
ACTTGTATACAGCTAGAATATGTCACATAAACCCTCCCCCCCCCCCCCCCAAAAAAAAAGTTTTCCATCATTTTATGGGTAAGTTATGTAGGAGTATGAGGAGAATATAAAGCATAACATAAACAAAAACCTTCAAGGTATGAAAGTGAGACTTTGGTTCCTTTGTGTACGCCAGATGTATGGTATGCAAATATAATATATAACTCATGAATGAATAATTCAATTCTACACGTAGAATAATTCAATGGCATTGGACATTGAAACATTTTTGAAGTGTACTAAAGAATGAATCTGTTAATCTTTTTTCTTCAGTGTAACAACATCACTTGCATCTGTGCGTCTCAAGATAAGAGATGGGTAGCGACAGCCGATAAAGGAGAAAACAGTATGATCATCATCTGGGATACGTATTCAGGGTAAGTCGAATCTTCTCTTTTGGAGTTCTCACTAAGAGATAATGTTTACAGACACCTTAGAACAGAAATCACGCAGGGAAATTAAATGGTTTGCCCTTCCATTTGTATTTAGTTTGTTTGTGATAGAATGTTGAGATGATATTGAGAAAATGTGAAACTAAATGTAAATCCACAATATGGGCAAGATTTGAGGATTTGAATACACTAGTTAACTTCGGTACTGTTAGGCCGTGTGTGAGTTACGAGAAAAAGGAATTACGTAGACCTATCTTATGTTACGAGGTTTTGTCAGTGCAGCTTCAAAGGGGGTTAAAGTTACGAGGTTTAGTTTAATGGTGTTTGTGTGGATTTGTGAAAAACCGAGACAGGAGACATGGATTTATCAGGTGGTGTCGTAGGCCATTAGCTACAAAATTATGCAAAAAAATCAAAATCTCAAAAAATTGAGATACAAGGTTTTGTCACCCCACCGACAATATGCAAGTCAATGTATTGTTATATTTTATACAAATGTGAGTCGTAAGACGATTTTTATGCCTTCCTTTTATTTGTGCATGACAATAAAGAAATTCAATTCGAAATTCAAAGTAAGCTCATCACTCTATCTTGTATTCTACTTAGGACCCCTGTCCAGACGATCTTTGACCCTCACCCAGACGGTGGTGTAGTAGGTATCAACATGACACTCGATGCTAAATACATCGTCACACTCAGTGCAGCTAAGAAACAGGTGAGCTTTCCTTCACAAGTCATTGCAACTATAAACATCTATACCATGCTTCCTAGTTTGACCAACATGTTTTTGTTTTTTCACTTTCTAAATTTGCATAAATGGAACAGTGAAAAGAAGAAAAGCAATGATGAAGAGGAGGATAGAGAATACAGAGATCAAGACATCATGGAGAAATAGTTTGGACAGGAACTACGGCTAAAAGTCCCAATTATCAAAAGTTTGTTTATTAGGAAAATCAATTTTTTTCAAACTCTTGTATATTCTTTGTGAAATATATATCTTGCATTGAAAGTTGAAACTTGTTGTCATTTAATAGGACTTAATCAAGGATTGAAATAATCTGTACGATCTCCTAATAATGAACCCAGTGCACCATTTCCACTCCTTTTGTATTCTATTCTGTAAAGCGCATAGAGACATGCGAGTATGCCTATGTGTTATACGATCTACAAACACTATTTAATTATTATTATTATTATATGTGCCACTTCCTATTCCCCCAGGCAGTGATTCATATCTCTGTACATGTCTCTGATTCTGTATATTTACATTCTATCATTCTTGTCCATTCTTCAGACCCTGTCTATCTGGGACTGGACGACCAATGGTGAATACCCAGTGGCTAGCAAGGAACTGGGAGTCAACTATGGTCAACAGACCTATGTCTTGTTTAATCCAGAAGATCATTATCAAATCGTCTCAAACAGCCCCACTCAAGTCATCTTCTACAAATGGGTAAGAAAATTCAGGTTTTGATAAAAGAAAATAAATACATAATACTGTAGAACTTGATAAGTCTTCATAAGACTTTGTAATTTGTCTTGAATTTGTTTTTCCTGCTCATTTATGCAGAATACAAAAGTATTTTTTAAACTGAAATATTCAATTTTTTAGGAATACTCATTCTACATACTGGATAAGAATGAACAACTTTCATACAGGAGATATAACCTAATTACAAACAATTTTGCTGTATTCAAATCATCAGATGCATGTGTTTTGTATCATTAATTTGTTTGCAGTTACATACTGTACCTTATAGTAGCATACCCATAAACTGTGTTTTAGATGAAAACTTATCTGGAAGCTCCAAATATCTGTTTCATATTCATTATTAGTCTATTAAAGCTTATGGCCTATATTGATGAATGTGGATAAAGGGGTGGGATTACATTCTGAACCATTTTCATCATACCTTGATAATTTGATCTCAATCCTAACAGGGTGGAGAGAAGATAGAGGTCTTTGCTCCTCCGTTGACCGACCAAGACTTCAACAGAGTGGTCGGAAACTTCAGTCAATCAATCTTCAGTCAGAACAGCACCAGAGCACTGACCGCTACAGCTGCTGGTAATGTGGTGGTCTGGGACAGCAATAGACCAACGTCTGGACGTAAGTGGACATTCCTTTCTGTTGAGGAGAATTTGTCGCATATCTGTACTAAGGTATTCCTATATGAGAATTTGTAACATTGATGTAGCAAGATTAGAATGCTGAAGTTTGAATCTGTTATTGATCTACAAGAGAGGGATAGAAAGAGAGAGAGAGAGAGAGAGGGAGCAAGTTGAACTTTTTGATTTTGTAACAAAAACATGTATTTCCGTTTCGGTTTAATAAAATCTGGAGTAGACTATTAGGCTATTATTATTATTATTATTATTATTATTATTATTTGAGTTCAGGACTCTCAGTAAAATTGTATTGATGGATGGACTATACATACAAGCACATTTTGACAATCGATTGCTCTTGTTGGAGCTAATGTACCAGTGTTCTGTACTTTGCGTTATCCTCAGCCCCAAGTTTAGAACCATCACCCAACAAGAAAGCCTTCAAGCTTGTCAGGCTACAGGAGAGAGGTATCACAGTCCTCACTACAACAGACAGGTTAGTAATCAGAAAGAAAAGGAAGGAGTTTTTTTTTTTTTTTTTTTTTAATGCAAGTGCTATGATAACATGAACACATTGGATGATTTACCTGTACCTACTTGTACATGTTTTGCAATGTTTATTCATATCCATAATTTCCATGAAGTTAAGTCAGCAATAGAGAAAAAGTGTTTCCACAATATGTTCATAGTTAGAAAACAGTCTCTACATCTATGTAAATTATAATTAATTCATGAATAATACATTAAGTTGAAGAAGAAAAGAAAAGAAAAAAAAAAGAAAAGAAAAAAAAAAATCAGAAATGAATTATAATGCAACTAATAAAAAGCCCTTTCAAGTTTATACAGCTAGAGGCAAGTCTTTCAAAGGATCTTCAGTCGGAAATGATATGGACAAATTGTAAAATTGATAGCTTTTATCCAATTTTATAGCTTTTATCCATTTTATCCATTTGATTTATAGGTTTGTTGTGACTGGAGATGTTTTAGGCCATGTGAAGTTCTATGACCTTCAGCTTCGGATGTCAAACTGGTACAGTGAACTTAGCGTTGGTCCCATCAATTCGGTCTCGTTTGCATATGTACCAGAGTTCAATGCTGAGTGAGTATCAAGACCATGCAGGGCCCCATTTCACAAAACTTGTCATCAGTGACAAATGACAGTTTTTTGTTATAGGCTAGTGAAATCATTGCTTCTGATAGTTTATCAGCAGAATTGTCACTGATTTTTGTCATTTGTCATTAAAAAAAGGCTTTGTGAAACTGGTCCCAGTTATTGCAATTAACATACCGTCTTCTAGAAGTTCAAGAAATGATATCATGATTGTGCAGTAGGTAGAAGATGCATCATTCTTGTTATTCGTACACAATTTTTAAATATATTTATTTTGTTCTTGGTGTGTAATAATGCTTTTTGGGGTCCTATAGACGCAGGATAAAAGAAGAGATGTATTTTTTAGGAAACTGGTGAAGAGCAAAGAAGAGGAAATGAACAGAGAGCCAAGTGGGAGAAGATAAATAGTTAGGAAATAAGAATTATACGAAACGTAAAAGGAAGAGGTATCACAAGATGAGAATGAAATTTAAAAAATCATTAAATAAAGGGACAGGAACTCAAAAGAAAACAGGATTGCAATGCAGAGCATGTCAAAAGGACCAACAGTAATAGCGATAATACATGGTATATAAGATAATACTGACATCTGCATTTATATCACTAGTGAAATGAAAGGAATAGGCCAACCAGAGTTGTCTTGTTAATTAATGTTGTAAACCGCAGACATGTACTGTTATCATTTATAACATGATCTCCTATCTGTATTTCTTACCCCAATCAGTGCCAAGCCAGACAGTGAATACCCCAAGGATGCAACCATACATGCCAAGTCATTCGTGACTAGAGATTTCATCGTCAGTACATCCAATGCACAGGTGGCCCTCGTGGTCGCCGATGGGGTACAGGTCAAGGTATGTACAGTGAAACCTGTCTATAAAGACCACCCAAGGGAGACAAGGAAAGTGGTCTTTATAGGCAGGTAGTCTTTATGTACAGGTTCCTTTAGTAGTAATACAGTGAAACCTGTCTATAAAGACCACCCAAGGGAGACAAGGAGGTGGTCTTTATAGGCAGGTGGTCTTCATGCACAGGTTCCTTTAGTAGAAATACAGTGAAACCTGTCTATAAAGACCACCCAAGGGAGACAAGGAAAGTGGTCTTTATAGGCAGGTGGCCTTTATGTACAGGTTCCTTTAGTACATGTTTCAATGAGAAATAATTTTCAAGGGAAACACAAAATTGTGGTCTTTGTATGCAGGTGGTTTTTCTATACAGGTGGTCACTAAAGCAGGTTTGACTTTATCTTGCTGTATCATCACACCGTCTCTTTGAAATGATGCTAGGTAGGAACAGGTAATGGGAGTTTTCAAAATAGTGGAGTATAATATCACCCAAGATGAGTGTATACAAGAAATGATGGGTAAACTCTTGCAGACAAGTAGATATCAATCTTTGGCAAAAAATAGAAAAGAAAAAGGGAACAACAATCCCAGTTTAACTAATTATAAATTCACAATATTCCAGAACGTTGATGATTACATTTTATGTACAACACATACAGTTAACAACTAAATTATTCATATCCTTATCAAGTTTTGTAATTGTCTAAATATGAGAAAAACTTGATATGTCCCAAGTTATGTTTCTTGAGAATGTGACATATCAAAGCTTACATTTAAAAGTATTCACCGAAGGCCTTAATTCAACCAGTCCACCTTTCATTCTTGAGTTACAAAATACACACAAAACATCAAATTTACCAGGGGTATGAATAATTCAGTTGTTAACTGTATCTAGGGCAACTATGTCATAGTATTTCCTCTAATTCTATCTCATTACATTGAATGCGATGTCTGTTTGTTTTTATTTTTTTGTTTCACAAAGTTTATTTTAAAAACTTTTTCTTTCTTTCTAGATGATACTGGAGGAGCATGATAAGCCCATTCGTGCATTGACAACTCATCCTTCACAGTAAGTCAGCTCCTTCATTGAATATTGTTTGTTAACCAAGTATAAAAACAAAGAGGTGGCTTTTAAAACTGTTGAAAAATATAAGCTCATCCAGAAGAGAGAGAGAGAGAGAGAGAGAGAGAGAGTTAAGACATCTCTTGCATTTAGTGATCTCCTTGCACCTAACTTTATATCATACGGTAGACTTTTCTTAACGAAAATACAATGACCTCATAAATTTTAACATGTAACACAACAATATCAAAAGAAAATATAGAACATTATTTTGTATTGCAAATTGCTTAATGTTTCATGTATGTGTTTCATTTTCCAGACCATTTGTGGTTATTGGCAGCTTTGCAGGCCTGTTGAAAGTTTGGAACTATGAAAACAAGTGAGTATGATGAACATACAGGTTGAATGTTTTTAGTCAATGCTAGCTAGGATATTAAATTATGTCGACAAAGCCAATTTGATTTATGGGGTTGGGGTTTGACAGACGAAATCTAAACTAACTTTTTACCATCACCTATTTCAAAAGGACACAAGTCTTTTTTTTGGTGCTATTTAGTTCTTGAGCAGCTTAGAAACATGTTCTAATTATTTTATTCTCTTTTTTAAATATTGATCACCTATAATTATACAGTCATATAATAAATTGTTAGATTTTAAGCTTGGAAGGTAAAATTGATAGCAATTAAAGGCAAAGTTTAAGAGTGAAGGTTTTGTGGAATAAATGCTTCTTATTTCACTCTCTTCGATGCTCATCTTGATGTTGACACAATTTGGCCAATGAATAATCTATCGTTCCAATCTGGCCGCACTGACATTAATAATGCAATAACGTGTAATTAATCGTTTTTATTTTGTGACTTTTTAAAATGATTGTTTTTTTTCTTTCAGACAAGTAATGGCTTCTAGAAAGTTTCCAAGAGGTAACTTGATCAGATGTGTTGGCTATGATCCGGCCGGATCTTATTTAGGTGAGTGTTCAGACAACTTCTCACTCCAACCTTCACTCTGCTGTCTAATTTACAAATATGTATTGCAAAGACAGTGTCAAGCCTCAACCAGATATGACATTGTAAAACCACAGCAGCTTTTTATATGATGACATACAGCGTAATACGCCTCACATTTCTGTATCGTAAAACACAGAGCTCAGTGAATATGCACAGTGCCTTTGTTATACGCAGTTGCTATACATTCACATGTTTAAAAAACGTGTCTTCTTTTTTTTGCAGCAGTTTAATACATTATATCTGAACGAGCCTTTATGAGACTTGTTTTCCATTTGTTATGTATTTACAAATAGTCAGTCATGTAAGCATCATGATGTTACATTAGAAGCTGAAATGACTCTCATTGATGAAGGATGGGGTAAAGCTTATGCAAACCATGCAATTATCTTTAGATGGATCAGAAAGTTGAATGCCCTTTTCTGTGTTATAACTTATCTTGACTGTATTGTCAACATGACTTTGTTATTTATGGTTTACTTTTGGTATTATTTGTCCTAGAATATCTGTAATACTCAATACTCCTTTATGTATACTTAATGAATATCAAGTATTCTCAAAAACCTGAAAACGAGGCTTTGCATTCTCCAATTTCTCTTTATTATGCTTCACCGACTATGGTCATAGCTGTACTACCAAAATTATAATTATATTTTATCAAACCCTACCCCATCTTTAATTACACTAAGATTTTGATAGCAGATTCATGACAGATATGCATCGACATGATAGTACATGTAATAGCTTCGAATGAGACATTGTTTATTGAATGTTGTCTTCTCAAATTGCCCCGTTTCCAGGTGTTGGTTTTGAGAACGGCTGTGTGCGGATCCTGGATGCATTGACACTGATTGATGAGAACCCGGAACCGTTCCGTTACTCTCGTGATGCTGTCACCCATGTCACCTTCTCACATGACTCCAAGTGGATGGCTACAGCTGTAAGTTACAACGCAATACTTGATGATATCATTTTTGATATGTCATTTATAATTCTGTTTGGTCTCTGCTTTACGATTCCTTTTTATGCTACTTACTCTTCTTCCAACTTCTTGAGAACTGGAGAAAAAATAATCTAGAAAAATAATTCAGTGGCTTTCAACTGTAGATATCAATTCATTAATGGTACTTACACATAGTAGCTTAGACTAAATTGTGGGATAATTGTAGAAATGCAGTGCAGTTGTGTCTGTGATTGACCATTGCAAGTCCTAGTCAAATGTTTACTATGTTGGAACATGAAAAAATGTCAAGGATTTTTTTTGTTTTACATCCCTTTATTCCTTCTTCAAAAGAGTAAGGATGAAAAAAGTACACTAATTCTATTTTGATTAAAAGTAAGCTAGGGTTTCAAACACTGAAACATATAGTTCTCCACTTCTTATTAAAATCTTTGTAGAAATCATGTACCAATCATCAATAAGTACAGTACATTTACATTGTAAAACACATGAGATGTTTGAAAGATAACTTGATTTCAGTAGAACTATGTTACTTTATGCTATTTAATTCTGATTTCTTTCTGATTTGTGTTTCCATATGTTGCAATAAGCTATATTTCTTGTATTTATACTGAATTATTTTTCAAATTCAAATATCATGTTATGCTATGTTATATACTTCATTATGTGTTATTAATTTCGTTTGTAAACTTTTGTAATTCGGCTAAACGCCGCGATGAAAGTTTTATTTAAAATAGACTATTTTTAATTGAATTGAAATGTATCACCATCATTTTCCTATCTCTTTCTCCTCACCAGGATGCTGATTTCTGTGTAACCGTATACAAGGCAGAGTCTCCTAACAGTCAGGAACCATGGGTATACATGGGCAAACATCGGGCTCATTACAAGCACATCAGAGGCATCACGTTCGGGGTTGCTCTGGACTCTGGAGCATCAAGGTTACTGTCCCTTGGAGAGGACAGAGCCCTGGTAGGTTCCCTATCTTTAACCTTACTCAGAGTTATTTATCAAAATCAAACTGTATCCAAGGGCATATTCATTATACAGTTAAACCTGATTTATTAACACCCTGTGTAGAAAGTCCACCCGTCTTTAAATATTGACTTTTTAAAGTTGTTTCTTTTTATCTTTGTAATGTCTCATTGACTCTATCAATAGATAATGCACAAGGGAGTTTTAATTGCATTTAGGTTGATTAAAAGTAGATTATTTAGTTAGCAACACAGAATTTGTGCATATAGAAGATGTTCTTCAATATTTTAAGGGGAAACTTCATCTTTATACCTCATTCACCCCTCTCACTTAGCAATAATAATTTGAAGAGTTTGAAGAAAAAAAGAAAAAGAAAAAAGAAGCCAAGTTTACCAAGCTTGCTCAATGTTTCAATATCTCCTCTGCCAACTTTGTCATAAAAACTTAAAAGTATCACAACCTCTAGAATACATCTATTTTCATGAATTGTGTTATCATATTTATAATACAGTGTATTCACTAACCTTTAATCAATTCTACACCCTATTAGGTTGAGTACAACCTTAAGACTGTTGCTAAGGATCATCTAGAGGTGATGTCAACAGATCGTATCGAGCAGAGCGGTGTACCCCAATGCTTCGCTTGGTATCCACCCGTCACTAAGGAACAGTTCTTCATTACAGCAAACAATCAGGTATTTCAAGATTCCTTCGGGAGCAATTCCACCGTAACAGTATGACACAAAAACACTTTCTGAACATAAAGATTTGGTTCATAGACACATAAGATTATTAAACTCAAAATTGGGATTTGGATTAAAATAGATACTAGTTGAACAAGTGATCCGGAAGAGGATTTTTTCTTGAAAGCTGCCATATTTTTTTAGTTTATGATTATTATCAGCAGTTAAATGGTACATCATTCTGGAACTGTGGATAATGATCATTATTATGTATTAATTATGGAAGATATCAAGTCTATTTATACTATGTTTAATAAACTCTCAAGCATGCTATATTCATATTTAGCATTGTTCTTTCTATGACAGAGGAGATGTATATTTTGTTATTTTGTTATTTTATTTGTTTATTGCAGTTCAAATTCAAGCTATTCAACACAACTACAAAGATGTGCAGAAGAACAGTCTTAGCCCCCACCTATGGGAGTCCAATTCAACAGTAAGTTTCATTATGTTATTCCAATGAATAATGTGTGTTTTATTTGAGAAAATTAATAGGTTTGCCCTTCGTGATTGTTGTTTCATAAAGAATTTGGAGGATATTTTAGACAAACATAAACAAATATATATAGATATATGATTACTGGGAAATCAGTCAATTCAAAAGATCTCTATATTCTATTTGAATGTATTCATACAAATCAAGTACAGTCTTGCCAGTTCCCCTTTCAGCATAAAATGATTGAATGTTTTAAATTTTTACAGATTTGAGATATCTATAAAAAAGTGAATTCTGTTCAGCTAAAGTGATATTTTTAGATAAGAAGTACCAACAACTACAAAAAAGGAAAAAATTATTTGTACATTGCTAAACAATCTCATTAGGACAGTAAAGAGTTCAACGAGACATCCAAAATTATTTACATGTGTGACAGAAAAGAGACTCGGACTCCAAAACGATAACATGATTATGTGAATGATTTTGAATGTGTCATAGAATACTTTTCTGAGTATTAGTATAGCTTTACTTCCTTTCCATGTATAAAGTAAAAACGATATCATTATCAACCTTTGAATGATTCCTTTGTGTTCATCTTGCAGGATTGTGGTTCTGCCGTCTGAAGACCCTGTGAATGATCCTCGTTACATGGCCTACGTCACAAAGGACAAGGTGGGACTACATAAGATGCCACCTGATGGTAACCCACACAATGCCATGGCACTCATTGCACATCCTTCAGGGGTAAGTTTCTTTATCGTGTACTTTCTTTGAAAAAGTAGTTGGTCGAGAACCTCAACATTAACATTAACTCTTTTTTAAGCCCGTCTGCACTAGATTGGCCAGGAGGGATTAGACCACCCAGTGTGGTCACTGACAGGTGAGTATTTCATCAACTCAGCTCTCAATTAACATAAGAAAAAGAGGATCATGGGAAACCAACAGGCACCACTTCAGCATTGTTTTCTATATAGAGGGAGCAAGTAGCTATAAGAAGTGCAGTGGGGCTTTAACATAAACTCTTTGTCAAAGTATAGGACTCTATACCCACTCAACAGATGATGCATTTTAGAATTATAAAAATACTCATCAAAGTCAGAATCTGTGTTGATTTCCTTTTTGACAATTCCCTTTTGGCATTCATTGAATGCAATCTGAGGGACCTAGTACTAACTTTAAAATGCCATAGCAAAGGGTCCTAGAGCATTGTCATCTTGGGACCATCATGCCTCCACCTTCCTTTGACTCTGAAAGCACATTTTAGAAGATTGTTTGAATAAGAAGCCATACCTCCTTTTCTATATCTCCTACACAGGTCACTAACCTAGCATGCAGCTATGATGGCAAGCATGTCTTCACGGCTGGAGGTACAGACTACTCCGTCCACATGTGGGACACTCACTTCAAGTAAGAACATTATAAAACAAGGCTATTAACCCACACACAACTAATTTATGAACAACAACCCTTGGAAAACAACTCCTTGAACAGCTAACCCCACCCCTCCCCTCTTTCCTGGAAAATTGTCCTCATGTCATTAGGCAAGGGTAATTTATAATTGTCTCCAACGCCTTCTAAAGTTGAATCCATAAAAAAAAAAATCAGAATTGTTTTCTGAACTTGAATAGACTTCCATGCGTCATCTAAGAACAGGAAGCACAGAAACCATTGAACAAATCTTTGTGCAGGGTTATGAATAGACACTTGACCTATACTTTCCAGACAATTGTTGTTAATTAGGTAGGAGGAGAAGGTTTTTGTACATTTCATATAATTGTGAATGAAAAGCTATGCAAGCATTTTCTATTTTCAGGTGAAGGATTAATTCAAAATAATATTTAAGTCTGTTTGATTGCAATATGTCTTCAAGTTTTGTTCTTCATTTATGTAATTATGGAAATAGAGGATTTAGGTAGTTTAGAAAAACAAGAATGGTTTGGTAATGGTGACCATTTCTCATGTGCAGTGCTTTAGAAGCAGCAGTTAAGCTTGGTGGTGATGATCTGATACCATTCTATGGCTTGATGGAAGGAGGCAGGGAAGGAGAGCTCTTCAAAGAGTTGGAGAATTACTTCTACTATGCCCAAGTCAGGAGGTGAGCTACGTCACAGTGATGATGGTCATGATGATATTGATGATGATGATGATGATGATGATGATGATGATGATGATGATGATGATGATGATGATGATGATGATGCATGGAGATGATGATAATAATGATGATGATGATGATGACAAAGGTGATGATGATAATGATAGTGATGATAGTGATGATGGTGAAGATGATGATGATGATGATAATGATAGTGAAGATAATGATGATGGTAATGATGATGACAAAGATAATGACGATGATGATGATGACAGTGATGTTGATGGTGGTGATGATAATGATGGTGATGATGATAATGATGATGGTGGTGATGATGATGACAATGGTGATGACGATGATGATGATTGGTGATGATGATGATGATGGTGATGGTGGTGATGATGGTAATGATGACAATGGTGATGATGATGATAATGATGATGAAAGAGAAGGATAATAATGTAAAAGAAGATGGCGATAATGTCTACAAAAGTAATGTTGTCACAGAAGATTTTTATGGTAATAATCCTTTCCCAGAAATAGCAATCACCAAGGAAATTGAAATAATCATGAACCTGGTCATTATTTGCTTGTAAGAATTGTTTCAACATAACCTGTGAGTTTCTGTATTATTCATGTACACTGCACCTACATTTGCGTACAAAATCATTTTATTTTGTTGCTTTTTAAGTATCTTCAGAATAAAAGCAAATTAAAACTGAATAAATAATCAAACAAATACCAATACCTTCCTTTTCCTGTATCTATCTATCTCCAGTCAAGGGGTAGACACGACGGACACCCGTCAGGTCTCCACCCTGATTCCCCTCTCTGAGATCCCCTTTGTGATGAGGGCGATGGGTCACTACCCCAGTGAGCAGGAGGTGGAAGACATGCTCAATGAGATCAAGTTCAGTGAGTACGTCGACACTGGAGAGTACGTCACGGAGATCGAGCTCGGAACCTTCATCAAATGTAAGTCAGAATGTTAAATTCGATCAGTCTTCCCTTTTTTTTTGGGGGGGGGGGGTACATACATTGGCATATTGGTGCACTTTTGTTACATTTTTGCTCACATGTATATATGCAAGAAAGACCAGGGCCCTGTTGCACAAAACTTACCATTGATGGTACCTTTGCTATCAATGGCAACTACCATGGTAACCAAAATTAAGGTTTCTATGGTAGTTACCATTGATGGCAAACTTACCATCAATGGTAATTTTTGTGCAAAGGGGCCCTGATCAAAATCATCAGCCCTCAATGTTAAATGCCAGAAGGTTTGGCGGACATTACCGTTGTACCGTTGGTCATTTCATGCCCATACATGTATGTCCAGAATTGAGAAAGAGATATTTGTAATTTTGATCCTCATGAAATGAAGCAAGCTGTTTCTTGAATTCTAGAGGAGCGCCAGACACCATTACAGATTACCCTCATATCATTAAGTTACTATTGTTACAGCAAGGAATTTAGGAGTATACTTTGATACTAATTTAACCATGGAAACACATGTTAAAAATATATGCAAATCAACATACTATCTTCTGTACAATCTCAGACGTATCCGCAAATATT
>JARBES010000124.1:2371768-2382706 GCA_030265145.1 Strongylocentrotus pallidus
GCACTAAAACCGTCGAATTTGAACGCAAGACAAATTAATTTAAATGACAAACTCGCGAATTTGGCCGGAAAATCCTAAATTAGTAAAATCCAATGTAGTACTTTTTCCTTGCAGTTATAAAGTGTTGCATCCATTGCCCCACATGTTTCGACCGCTTTAACAAAACAAAAATATCTTTTCTTCTAAATCTCGCACGTAACCCTAAAAGAATGTTAAACACAAGCTTACCTTTAAATCACTAGTTCTGTCAATTCTAATGAGTTAAATATAAATACAAATCATGTTAGTAAATATATAAATTTAGCATTGCTAGTCAAGAAAAAGCCTGTACAAAGTAGTTTTTCAAGGCATGTGTTACTTAGTTACATCTTGAAAATCAACAAAAGAGTAATCTTCTGTATGTCTCTTTCTCTTTCTCTTTCTTCCATTATCTCTATCTCTCTCTCTCTCTCTCTCTCTCCCTCTCTCTCTCTCTCTCTCTTCCACTCTCTCCCACTCTCTCTCTCTCTCTCTCTCTCTCTCTCTTGAGAATCGTTCTTTCTACAGGGCAAAACTCTGATCAGGATGGCGGCGAAATTCAGTTCTGCAGAAGACATCTGTGAAGGAGAGAACTGTGAGGCAATCACAGATGTGACGTACTACGTGAAGGAGAAGAAGAAGCTCTGCGAGGACTGCGCCTCCAAAGGGGGATGCATCGGAAAATTAAGAAAGGGTGGGTCCAATCTGTATTGTGTGAAGCATGATAAAGATATTAATTTGTATTGTAAAACACATGGTGTAGCACTGTGTTATTCATGCGCACATATAGATCATCAGCGGCCATGTGTGCAACAGGATATAGAGGGCGCCATCATGGAAAGTAAAGCGAGTCTAACCACTCTGAAAGAAAAGGCAAAGGACAAATTAAAGCTTTGTCAAGTTTATGGAGATCAGATTCAAGAGTGTAGGAAAGACACCGACACCCATCTACAAGCTTTGGAAGATGAAGTTGATTCGGTAATCAATGAGGCGATCCAAACTGACAAAGACAAAGAGAAGGAGGATGCTGCAAAAATCAACCACGAGACTAATGAGAAGAATCAGAAACTTCAAGAGGAGATTCAAAAGATCAATGACAAGATTCGAAAGAATGATGAGGGGAGAGAAAAGCGGCTTGAACTAAACCGTACAAATGCAGAAAGAAGACGAGAACCAATCGACCATAAACAGCATGGTCTTCATACAGACATTCAAATCATCGCTGAAGAGAAAGAAAGAAAGATTGGTGAGTTGGAGAAATCATGGCAAGATGACACGAAAACCACAGAGGCTACAATAAAGACACTTGACACAGTACTCGAAGGTGATAAAAATGTCGTCAAAGATGGGCATCATGTGAAAATATCGGTGAGTGATGAATTAAAGAAGCCACTGAATGAGGGTGAGGTGAAACAAATCACTGGTACCATATCGGGTGTGAGGTTTGTGAAGGGTGCTGGGAGAGAAGAGTATGATGGGAGGATTGATTGGTATGATGGGGAATGGAAGCTCATTGATACAATCAATGTCAAAGAGGAAATCGCATTCCCGGTCATTGTAGGATGCATTGATGAATGCAATGTGATCATCACTTATGTCACACAAGGTGGCGCACATACATACATGTTGAATATTAACACTAAAAACAATCAGAAAGTTATAACAGGTAGTGGTACATCAAAGGTTCTCTCCTGTGCTTTGCTGAATGATGGCAAGGTAGTATGCGGCATAGGATGTGATGGGTGTACAGGGGACAGTTTCACTGGATACATCAGTGTGTATGACAGACAATGGAAGCACACCGATGACGTCACAATACCAATAAACACAACGCGTGATGACACAGGGGTGGATGTAGCTGCTGACCAGGATGGGATCGTCATCACTGCTGAGGGAGGTCAGTCTAAGATATACGTCATCAACCCAGCTGATGGCAAGATCATGAATACCATCACATGTAGACAGAATATAAGGATGCATGGTGTACTATCATCAGGTCACATCATCGCTCAACCCCACCCACGAGATCACAGAGTGTTCATCATCGACAGAAAGGGTGCTCAAAGGGAAATCCCCCACAGTGATGTAATCCTGAGTCCCTGCATCGATCCTATGACAGACGACCTCTACGTCGTGACATCAGATGATGAGTACAAGACGTGTGTGATTGATCAGGTGATGAGTGGGGGTGGTATGAAGAAGAGAAGAGTAGCATCATTCCCTCTATCAACAGAACTGGACTCACTGGGGAATAGGAGGCGTTACCTTGTATCATCTCATGTGACGATGACGTCATCTGGGAAACTGATTGCCTGCGATGGAGAAAACATTCTCGTATTCAAAAACAGATTAACTCTCTAAATTAAATCCTGTTTGATAACAATTTTCAATGTTCACTTACTACATTACTCATTCTACCACACTCACATCATGTACAAAGCTGTATAATGTCGAGTTTTTCTAAGATTCAACTTGTTGATTTTTTATTTTGCTTTGAGACATTTCAATATATCCATACATCCAAAATGTATATTTGATAGAATTAATAATATAAAAATTAATAGGGCAAAGTCTCATTATTTAGCAAGAAAGTATTTACATTACAAGTATTCTCGTAGTATGTTCAAAACCTTAAATACCCAGTATCTGTAAGATTCAACACTGCTGATTTTGTTATTATTATGTGAGATATGTTAATCTTTAATATGTTGTTTGAAAGAACGTATAAATGCGTTATACTGAGTATTTGTTAGATTCAATTTGTTGATTTTTCATTTTGCTATATGACATGTTGATATATATGTATCCAACCAGTATATTTGATAGAACAATTAATAGGTTGCATAGTCTCCTTGTCTAATTTGGTAAAAGAGTTGCTAAAATAATTATAGAAGTTACACAGTTTTATCATCTCCGCACTATACTAGGTATTTATAAAATTCAATTTGTTGATGTTGCGTTTTTGTATGTGAAATGTTGATATGTGTATCCAACAAGTATATAATGAATAAAATACGAAAATTAGGTAGGTTGAAAAATGTATAATTGTATTAACATTACGAATATGTTCATGATGTGTACATAGCCACATAGTTCCCAGTATTTGTAAGATTCAACACTGTCGATGTTTTAATGTTGCTATGTAGATTACACTGATTATTTGTAACATTTCAATGGTTATTTTTTTTATTTGACCTTAGGCATGTAGATACATACATGTATCTATCAAACAAGTATTGCAATCGTGCTGAAAGGTCATTATGATGAGGATGATGATGATGATGATGGCTTACAATGTATTGTATAGCGAGGATATATCATCAACATGTGTAGAGTAAGTATTAACAGTACAAGGATGCTCATAAAATGTAGATATCAGCATAATTCACAGTAGTTGTATGATTTGAATTTGTTGATTATTAATTATTATATCAGATATTTTGATTTTTGCTGTGTAGGTTGATAGAAGAGATGCTATCACTTATCAAATAATTTGTAATTATTTTGTCCATCTCACAATTTGAAGATCACTGCATTTAAAATCCCAGTCCACATAACAACTCGCATTCAGTAATCTCCTTTGCCAGTTGAGATGTTGTTGTTTTGTATGTTTTTGTTTCATGTGTTTTGGGTGTTTTCGGTGGATGGGTGTTTTTTTATTCTATGGAATGTACAATAGCATTTGTATTGTTGCATGAGTTTATCTCTTGTTTTGCTTTTTTTGGGGTTAATGTTGGTGTGTGGAACATGAATAAAAATGAAATAAGTTGCACAGCTGTGTTATCTATCAGGAGACCATGGCCATTGATATAACCATAGACGTAATGATATAACACAGTCATGGAAATAGCTGTAGCATAGAAAAACCAAAGTATGACGTCATAATGGCTAAGTTGTCAAGGTTGCTGATTCGAATCAATTTTGTGCTCAACAATGGTGCGGTGATCACCCAAGCACCAACCACTGAATTTGCCCTCCTCGACCGGCGGGAAGCTTGAATGATTTCAAGGTGAACCTCATGCGCATGCTTTGACTGCTGTTTAAAACCAGTAACCTAGTCGACAAACGAATATGACATTAACACTTCGGTTTTCTATCCTGAGAACTATTGAAAACGGGATTGAAAACGATTGATATCCTGAGACAGTTTGCTAGAAGATGATTATGAAAAGGCAATGTCAATCTTTACCCAAAATACAGTAAACCGACATGTTCGTGTGTATATATTTGTTGTGCATACAATAACGACACGTTTTCAGATGTATACCTTGTCAGTTTTTGTTAAGAATATTTGATTTTTTTTTTTTTGGGGGGGGGGGGGGAAGAATGTATCCAATTTAATCGATACTTTGTTTAATTAAAGACATTTTTTTTTACGGAAAAAATATTTTAATAGGTCATGAAATAGAGAGAAGAGAAATGAATCTTGTCAAAAAAAAATTATTTGCTCAGTGTATTTTCTATGGAAAATGTTTTGGAAGTGAAAAGCGTAGGATACATGCTGTATATTTTTTTTAAGAATTCAATTTGCACCTATCTCGATATGAAATGTAATCAAAATAAATTCGATACAAGCGAAGTATCACAATTTTTGAAATATCTTATTTAGTGATTATGTCAAATTAGTTTCATGTTTGGTACTATATAATTTATGATATGATACAGTTGCATGAATTCTGTATATAAACATTTTTGTAGGATATGAACAAATTAAGTCCCTAACATAAATAGAAGGGAAAACAACGATTTTTTGATAAGACATTAATCAGTTTGACATTACCACATTGAGAAAATAAGTATTGAAATTTAGCAGTTGAAAATATGTTTATTGTATTGAAAAGTCATCATGACAGTTTCCATCGGTTATCTTTATCTATTGGTTTCATTCAAAATTGTGAGTCTCATCAGAGATTTCAATATTATGGCAATCGGATGGAAAATGAGATAAAAAAGAATTTTGAAGTGGTGGGTTTGTTACAATATTTTAAAGAGAAGTTGTGGCATTGACAGGGATAGCGGGAAATAATTGACAAACAGAAGAGAGGGAGATAGAGATCGAGGAAGGGAAAGAGAGAGAGAGAGAGAGGGGGAGGGAGAGGGAGAGAAAGGATTCGTAGAGACAGAGATAAAGGGAGAGACAGAGAGATAAAAAAGAGAGAGAGAGAGAGAGATAAAGAAAGAAAAGGGAAAAAAGAAAGAAAAGGGAAATGAGTAATGAGTCGGGAAGTGATGTTTTTTAATGTGTATTGTGTTTATCATGACAAGAATAAATAAATTGACATGGAAAGAGCCGCGTTGCAAATCAACAAATGGGTGTTGTTTCAATAATTTTAGAGAAAGAAATGTGCCAATCTGAACGCTTTGCATTTGACACTTTGTTTAAACGATTCTGCTAGAGTTATTTGAGGTAAAATCCACATCTGACTTTTCTGACACTGTGGCTTTTAGACAGGACATATTATATTATTTTTGGGCCGAATTTATTAAGGGGCATGAGTGCGGACGGAATGAACTTATGTTTCTGTTTCCTTATATCCCTTCTCTCTCTCTCTCTCTCTGTCTCTGTCTCTCTCTCTGTCTCTATCTCTCTCTCTATCTCTCTCTCTCTCCCTCTCTCTCTCTCGCTTACCCTTCCCTTCATACCCGACCCCTTCATCGATCCCCGCCCCGCTTTATATCCATATCATTTAGACTCCATTTTCCCTCTAGATTCTAGTCTGAGGCTTGTTTTATGACATTCCCCATTAGTGAGTTCTTCGCGATTAAAATGTTGCAAACTGCCTAAATAGTATAATTATTTTGTCAAATGTGTATCAAAACATCACTTTGCGCGAAGTATAGGTGATCTTCAGGATACAGCCTGTGGGGGTGACATGCTTTCGAGTAATGTTCGTCACCCCTGACCAGCAGATTGTATCCTTCTCTCCCCCCCCCCTCCACTTATTAACGCTGTTTGCATGTATTATGACATTTCTATGTATTATCTGATTGTTATACTCATGTATGTTTTCCGATTGGTCAAATAAATAAATAATAATGATGATCTGTAAAATTATGTTGGACGTTCTTTTCTCGTGAAAAAGTAATATTTAATAAATTGGTCGCAATAATATCTTGCCAAAATCTAACAAAATAGGAAAATTGTTAATCATCTGCTTCATTTTCTTTGCATGTATCACACAGTTGTGATTGGCAAATGATTGGAACGGCCTTAAGTTTCGGAGTTATGTTACCACTCTTTAAACAAAATACCACGCTTCGAATTATAAAAGTACATTGACCTAATGACTCATGAACAAACCGAAATGAGCTTTGCTGGATCAGGCAATGGATGTAAAACTATTTCGAAATCGAAAGTACATATGATAGGTATAATAGAAAGGGAATACATTGTGGTTTGCAAAATGTTTTTATAAAACGTTCTCGAATCTTTTACAACGAAACACTGTTTTAAGAGATTTTGAAATGCAGGATGTGTAGTTGGGAAAATCCCTATAAGTTGTAAAAGAAATTCAGCAGATTTTATGACATTCGTCCATTAAATCTTTTTTCTGTCAGTGTACATTAAATGGATATCTATGGTTCAATGGTTCAAATTTATATGAACTTTCTCATATTACATATACATGTATAATAAAACATCTACACGTCCAATCTATCCATATCTTCATTGCATGATAAAAAGAAACAAGAAAATAGATAAAAATAGAAGCGAGATGGTGAGAAAGATAAGAATTTGAGGAAGAAAATAAATGAAACATGACCCAAAGCTAAAGACTTGTCTTGATTAAATAGACAAATGAAGAATAAACACTTTATTCTTCATCTATTTGAAAATATATTCCATTCAATTAATATAAAAACAATTGGTTGATGGGACGGACATGGGACAAAAGCGGCCGGTTTCGACCCTCCTGTTACCGCAACTTGAATTGCATACTTGAATAATAGACTGATTTTGATAGATTCACCTTTTCGTTACAGTTGTCATGTTTATCGCCAAAAATTAATGTTGATTATCCCTAATGGAATCCAATTATCCGCACCATTTCATTCATTCATAATATTTCATTCAGATGTCCATCAAATCGTAAAATCCGTTGCCATTTGCATTTTGTTTCGATACAAATTATTCAGCAAATAAAACCAAGTTGAAGTTTGAGCGTGATTTGTAAGAAGTACATTCAAAAGTCCACCCACTTTTTAGAAGTGGTGTAATGATTGCTGACCCTATGTATTTAATCAAGTTATGAAAATATTTACCTAAGAGCTCGTAGGCGGGGCTACCTTTGTATTTTGAAGAAAATTGAAATATGTTTTGGAATTCAACTATCGTGCGGGTTGGGGCGACAAATTGGACTAATTTATCGCCCGCCCCATCTGTTAAATAGCTTTTATCTTTCATAATTGGGTAGTGTTTGAAGTGTTTTAGCCCGGGGCGTGGTGACAAATTATTAGCTATTAAAACCATTAACAAGATATTTTCTCTCTTTTTACCCTCAGGCACCTCTGTTTATCGTCATTTGAGGTCGGTACGTCGCGGATATAGTAGCGATTACGTGTGTTGGTTATATTTACATCAAGAGACTGTTTCTCTTCTTCTCGAAGCGAAAACGGATTTTATGAATATCAGATTTTCAAAAGGTTTTTAGTTTGGACATCTACATAGAGGCTCCATGCCTTCCGAACTCTGAGCGAATTCCAGTGAAGTTTATTTTCTGAAAGCAAATCTAAAGACCTGACGATGGAGAACGATCCGAATACATTTTCTATTCGGTTAGTGAAGAGACCGCCGCACGGTCTCGGATTCTTGGTGCGTAAGAGAAAGTGCAACCCGCCTGTTTTGATTTCGGATTTGATATCCGGAGGGGTTGCGGAGAATTCGGGGCTGGTTCGGATAGGGGATATACTTCTGGCGGTTAACGGCGTTCAACTTACAGATGTGCCTTATAACACTGCACTTGAGGTTCTTCGCAGCGTCCCAATGGACACGCCTTGTGTGATCGTTTTGAAAGGTCCTGAAGGGTACCGCACTCGCTTGGAAACCGTCATGTCGCCTGACGGTGCTGTCAATATCGTGCGGATAACCGAAGCGGAGCAGACAGATGAAACGCCAAACAAGACGTCTCCGGGTATTGGGCCCAAGAAGCAGCGGCGCTCTAGTCGAGATAGCTCGAGAAGCCCTACGCGCACACCTTCCTCGACATGGCCGCGCAATGCCCATATACCAAACTACGACAGTACCATCTACAATCAAGCTCAACTTCATAACGGAATGATCGTACATGGGAGTCATCAACCACCTCGACCACGGACTCATACACCGGAAAATAGTCCGTATCGCTATGGGAGTCCTGCGCGTAGATCGCGACGTGATCGAGATAGTAGTCGATCTCCCGCTCGAGGTAGTCTACCGACAAGTCCCGTGAGAAATTTCAGCTACCGCGAACCCTCCCCTTGCTGCTGCACACGCCACAGTATTCCCGAATACCAGAACGTCTTCGCCTGGAACGGCACCTATCCTCGTGATGTCTACCAGCTGAAAATCCTACAACAGCAACAGCAGCAGCAGCAGCAGCAGCAACAGCAACAGCAACAGCAGCAACAGGCACACGAAGACTTTTACTACGACAGCCCCCGGACATCTGTAGACTACGACATAGAAGGAGAACGCGCGCGTAATCAGGGAATGTCCCTGATTGAAGAATCACACGAGTATCAGTCGGAGAGCAAGGGCATCCAGTGCCCTGAGAGGGTGATCACTGTGCGAAGCCCTGGCTTCTCATCCCCGGAGAAAGAAACACGAGATATCTACGTCAACTTTGCCAACGGATCACGTGACCACAATGAGGTCAAAAGTGAGTCCCATTCAGAGTCAGAGCGGCCTGCGGGGGTGCAGCAGCGAGCCAGGACAGATCCACACGACCGACAGGAGTTTAGTCAACAAACACCGCCCGAAGAAGGAACATCGCACAGCGTGAACTTGCTCAAAGAACCACTAGTGAACGGCATTGAACCGAGTAACGTCAGCAGCATCAACGGGACCCTAACCCCTAATAGGAAGAACTCAAGGGTTAACGGAACTCTTGTGAACGGGACGGCAGACGGTATGGGTGCAGGGTGTTCCGCCAATGGGGTTGTCTCTGTGCCTGAGGGGGTCAAACAGGCCGGGAGCTACTCCATGAAGAATGGTGCTCCTACAATCAAGCAGAACAAAACAAATCATATCAACGGAAAATCGAACGGCATCCTTATCGAACCCACACCAATTAACAACGTCTCAACCAGTGAGATCTCAATCCAAACGGACCCGATTCCAGCTCTCCAGGAGAATAATTCTTCCAGTAAGAACCCAGAAACCCAACAGAATGGAGGAAGTCCTGCACCAACTATCAATGGTCCTAACCAGGCTGGTCCAGTGTGCCCATTCACCAAGAAGCAGGCTAAATACGTCAGACTTCATAATGTTGCCGATGGAAAACAATTCACAGATACCTTGCATCAAAAGGCATTCATTGTAAGTACATCAATATTTCATATCTATAATTAACTTTGATGACAATCTTTGAATGACGGGATTTTAGAGATGATAACATAATAATGTTATCCAAAATTGCTTATATTTAGGCATTTCACTTCTCTATCATCTCTATTTGTTAAACAATGAAATGAAATTTAAATGAATGATGAACCCAAATATCCAAGGACCGAAGTTTACAGATATCGGTCTTATTTAGTTTGTTTGAGTCTCGATCAAAGTCATTCTGTTGTATAAACTTGCATCTTCGTCACTTTTTTCTCTCCACCCCCTTTCCCCCATCACTTTATTTGAAAATAAAATAAAATCGTTAAATATCCGAAACTTTTCAAACTTTTCAAACTTTTTAAACTGTTCAAACTGTTTTAACTATCCAAACTGTTCAACCAAATTAATTTCATAACTGACGAATAGTATTTGTTCCGAGTTTTAATCATTTTCCTGATTAATAATTAACTTACCACTGACTCCAAATTTAGATACGCAAAATTATTCAGGATTGTGTAACATCAGATGGCAATCTTCACCTGTTTGTTAAAAAAAAAAAAGGCATAGGCCTAATAGAAAAGCTTGTTAGGCATCTTTGCTATGTGACTTCCTTGCTAAAAAGTTCTGTCCTAGTGTTATGCCTTGTCGAATGGACCATTTTCGTAATGTAATCCAATTAAATGCACACATCTTTGTTAAGTGCCTCGTTACAAATGATTTCAATCACTTTACGACTAATTGTATTTCAATAGTCAGAATGTGAATTGCATACATTACGTGGTGTTAAGCTGGACAAGGTGTAATGATTGTCCTACCTAGCATCAATTAATATATGCAATCGCATTCTGACTTTTGAAATACAATTATTTGTAACAGAAGAATACAAATAGTTTATAACAAGATTTATGCATTAAATTTGATTACATTACGAAAATGGTCTATTGTAATGAGCACGGCGGATTGAGAGGTAAAAAATGATTTACCTTTCAACAAGATAATTTGGGGGGATCTACAAAACTTTGTTTAAAGGCCACGTTTGTGTTTTATAGAGGGTCTGATCATAGTAGGTCCATGGTCTGACGTATGATATCCTGTTTTTAATGAAAGTGTATATGTAATCGTAAATATTTGTGACGCTCCGATTCGCATCTCATAAAATAATTTATATTAAAAAAAAGAACAAATAGAAAATGATATTTAATGGGTGACTATGACTAAATATTGATTTGATAGGGATAGGGATAAAATTTGCCTTGACGTGACGCTAATATGAATAACTGTAATATAATGAGAATTACTTGGCAGTATAGTTAGTAAGGCGGCGAAACCTTTTACAGAGTTGGAGAAATTTGTTGATATTCTAAATTAGTCCGCTTATTTGTTTTGTACTATAA
>JARBES010000124.1:2412433-2423886 GCA_030265145.1 Strongylocentrotus pallidus
TTACTCAGCCAGTATACATTTTCTACCAAAATAGTTTGGCAAATGACATTTATTTGTAATCTTGAACATTCAGTGTATGTTTTGTTTGATTCTGTGAGAATTCATTTTCTTTTAAAAAAAACAGAACTCACCGTTATCTTTAATTTAGGCAGCCCTCTCAAAAAATGTAGAAATATAATCGACAACATTTTGTACCTGGTTCATTCAGTCTGAGATTACAATATTTTCAGCTAATGAGCTCAATATAATTATGATATTTCTTTCTCTGTGATGATTGAAATTACTATCTTTCAAGAGGATGAGATTAAATATGATAACCTCCAGATTCATAACGGCCTATTGATATTGTATGTATTTCACGATTTTTCACGAATCATGAATGCATTTTGATATTAATAATCACAAAAATGCTTTTATACATTATCGAAGATGAACGTCTCAGTACATATTTTACATTTGCGGTCTCTTGAAATTCTTACATCCGCACCTCGACCCGTATATCTAGGAATTCACCGAAAAGAAAAAATAAATTTCGGCCAAGAAGACACCAGTTGATGAACAAGTCCTGTCACCCTATCTCCGGGTAGATTTTATGGTTATTTTCATCCAATCATAAACGCATTTTAATGTTAGATGTTGTGGGTTCGTTTCACGGCACCTTTCAGTTTCGTATTTGTCATGACACTTGAATATGATTCTTATTGTCCAAGACAGATTGTCAGAAGTACCTGCAAAGCATCACACCGTGGATTACAAATAACATATGATTTATCTGTCACGGGGGAAAGCTTATCGCTCAGGGTATTAATTTGTTTTTTGAAATGTCACTGGTGTGAGATCTACAGCAAAGCCAGTATGACTTCAACTATTGCTTTACAAATCGTGTTTGCCTTTTTTGCCCAAACTGTGTGTAAATTCTCACAACTTTCTTGTGAAATTAATTCCGACGTCCATGCATCCATTTTCTTTGTTCGAGAAAGTTTTCTTTGTCTCTAACAAAGCATCTATTGTCAGCTTTGATAGACAAACTGACGACGGCTCAGAATTATTGCATCCAAATGTTCCTGTTTAGAAATAGTCGCTCGAATATCTTCCCCAATTTCAATCTTTTCTATGTTTCCTTCTACTTCTCATTCAAGTAGAAGAAGCTTTCACCACTACATGTTTATACTGAATTTTCATTTGGTATAATATTCCATTTAATGTCATTATTTTATTGAAACGATTCTATTTTTCGTATTTGTCTTTGATTAACTAAGAATATTTTCTTTTCCATTCAAATGTTGTTTTGAATTGTTTGTGGATGCATGTAATGATATTCAAAATCATGTCTTTATGTCTATATCCTCATCATGCCTCAATTTTTTGAATGCATGTTCAAATCCATGTCGGACTAAACCTCGGGCAATCATGCTCACACTTGCGCCGTGTGGGTTGATTCATACATAACATTCCATTGACATTCACATTATGACTATGATTTTTTTTTTTTCATGTTATCCTATCTTGTCATGTTATCATAATCTTGTCATCTTCTGTTATCTTAAAAATGGAAGAAATTAATAGAATCCTACAAAAACAAAAGATGGCTCTGACCAGAGTATAGACTTTTCCCCACTTCTGATTACAAGCCCCCTTAAGGAGAACAGTATTAATGTTGATGAGACTACTCTGGGTCGGCAAAACTTTATTACTATTATTATTATTATTGATTCATTTATTCATTCACGGTAAAAACCAAGTTCAGCTGTTTGGCTGTATAACAATGGGGCCGTGCATATACAATAAAAAGACAAATAGACTTACTGATGACACACCGAGTAGAGATAACTTCTGGGATTAAATTATAAATTATTATAATCATCATCTTCTTCTTCTTCTTCTTCTTCTTCTGATTATAAAGTCTGCCTCCTTCAATTGACTGAAGATTCGCCGTCATTATTATCAAAATTATGATTTACAATCGTTGCTATTATTCCCAGGTACCCATGGTTTAAGGAGATGGGATTGAAGTGGTACGCTCTGCCAGCCGTATGTAGTATGATGCTGGACCTGGGCGGGCTGGAGTTCACGGCATGCCCCTTCAATGGTTGGTACATGGAGACTGAGATCGGAGCTAGAGACATCTGCGATATGAACAGACTCAATCTCATCGAGGTATGAACCATTTTTGTTTTAGTTATCAAAATTCATTTTGAAAAAGTGCTTTATTATTTCTCAGTGTGGTGGTGGTTATTTTACCTGACTGCTAAGAAAGCATAAATGCTTGTAAGTAAGCAACCAGACGGCCGACGGCTTTAGGTCCTCTCCGAAGTCACACCGAAGAGAGCGGACAACAGACAGAACAAAAATTGTTACTGTATATGGCCAATGTTTTTTCATTTATTGTCGATCAGTTTGCTTGTGGGATAAGGGTATTGTGACAGTTCAAGAAGCTTGATTTTTATATTTTCAGCAGCAGTGAATGTTTGCCAAAATTTCGTAGGAAATGATTTGTTTATGTTGTTAATCAATAAGATCTGTTTTATTTGATGATTTTAGATTCATCGTTAATATTTGCAACAGGCACAGTCAAAATCAGATGCGAATATTAATTACTGATGCGGATATTTATAAAATCAACATTATCATAGTGAAATCGATGTTACAATTTAAAGGAAAAGGTGAAGAAGGTAGGGAGCAGAAGTACATGCATGACAGTGGTGGAAAAAGGAAAGCTGTACTAAAAACGCACCTCTTTGGCCTTAATTTATTAGCTTAAACTGTATTTTGTCCTTAATACGTTATTTGTTTTGACCATGTTAGTTTTCTTTCTATTATGTTAGTCACTATGTAAAGTTAATCATTTTAGTATTTATAAGATTTGTATACTTCTCTTTGTCGATTCCTTTTGTGTGATTATATTTCTCTTGTCATTCATGCTTGTACAGAGCATAAAGAAACGTTGCATATTATACGCTCTATAAGTATTGTATTATTATTATAAGAAGTAGCAAAAGGCGGAAAGAAGTGTAAAATCTAAAAACAAAGCAGATCGAAGGTCGCTGAAATGGAAGCTGGTAAAGACGATTCTACGGTAGATAATAAATAAGTATCACACTTTGTGAAAGAAGGATGTAGCTAATATTTTCTGAATGCATTGCTACCGTTAATACTTTACTTGGCTATTTATTGCTATGACCGCGTATGTATTTTGGTCGTCATCACACAGATTCCTTGAAACTACAATCAACATGTTCGTTTGCACAAGTCTTGTTTCCCTCAAGGATAAATCTTCTATCACTAACGCTAGATTATTGCTACTCGTTTTGAATTCCTGTGGAAATACTACAGTATTCTGCCGATCTAATTACCTTATATTCTAAGTTTAACACCTCCGTTTGTTTACCTCCTAAAACGCGTCACGAATTGACCTAATAATGAGGTGTGAAGATACCGATTAAATGACATTGGATAGAAGGAATGTTAGGACGGCTTTAAAACGGGTTTTAAAGGTTAGAGAATTCCTCATGTAATGCTTTCAAATTATATCTTAATTTTTTTAGAATTCTTTACATATTTCACGTTCATCATCCTCAGATGAATTTACATTGTACCGTAAATAATATACGATAATAGGTATATGATAAGATATAATGTCACAATACAATCACAACGAATAATTTCCAACGAAAAACTTTACACATGACATAACGTTATTCTGAAATCTAATGAAAATGTTGCTTCTCTTCATTGCAGAGAATGATTTAAACACTCACGTCATCAGAAATCGTTTTAGAACAAATAGATCTTCAAGCAAACCTGTTTAAGCAATCTTGGCAAACTACATGCATGAGATTTAAAAGAAGTTAAATAGAAACATTATAACCAATGTGATATGACGTCATGAATGTGACTCGGGATACGGATGGTCCGAGCAACACGAGTCGTAAAATCAGAGAAGTTCAATGACACATAATATAAATATATCTTTCTGCGTGGTGTTAGGAAGTGTGTATACATACACCACATCCGCCTACAAAGAAATCTTCCTTATTAGAAAAGAAATAAATTTCCTGACGTATTTCATAATCAATAATTGTATGAGTATAAATAATGATATCTCAAATGTTGCACTGCGTCATACCAAAATATGTACACCCTCCCTACCCTCTTTCCTGATCCCTCCCCTTCCCACAAAAAACCTTAAGAAATCAATTAAATATTATACCTAGAGTTATAGGGAGCACATACAAAGCGACAACAACGACATTGTGAATATTACTAGCAAATAGTATATTGCCGTGTTGTAATTCATGAACTCCTACGTGCACTTTTAAATGCCGGCTTTCTTATTAGGGAAGCCCATCGGGTGGATAAATGGTGCGGGGAGGGTGTAAATATTCCCAATCATCTCTTCATAGAATGGTATTCGTTTTGCACACCGGACCAGACAAACATTATCTCCTTACTCATCATCCTTAAGACTTGTAAGAGATTAGCCGATCAAATACTACAGCCCTTCTCACAAGAGATAAGTACACAGTGTTATCTCACCCCAGCAAATAAATATCAAACAGCTCCATGGTTTGGGCAAATGGATTAATTGATAATAAACCATAAAACAAGATAAGTAGCAGTTCTTTTACTTTAATAGCCCGTATTGTGGTTTAAAACAGTGGTTCTAGTGATTTCTTTAAAGGTATAGTTATTTATGGAAAGATGGAAAGAAGTTGTTGTATTTCATTTTTAAATAGAAAGTTGTATTTTATTTTTAAATAGAAAGACGAATTTTGCAATGGTTTCCAAAAAACACACTTCCCAACTCAATATGTGAAAACATTTAAATGAGCACGTACTAAAAAACCTGTGAATTATTTCTGTTTAATATCCGACCTAATTCCAAAGGGTATCGCTAAGTTCTGGTCATGTGACTGCAATGTGAAAGAAACTGTCTGGTAAAAAAATGGAAAAAAGTTGAATATGTGGTAAATGAAAATGTGTGTATACTTTTTAATCGTCCAAACTTCTTATATATTTTTCGTCGTATTTCAAATATAAGAGCACTTGAGCAGTCCTTTTTAAGGTGACATTTTCTCTGACATTCTCCCAAAACTGACATAAAAAGAATGAGAAAGAAAACAAATTACTTTAACCTTTACCAGAATCCAACCTTTCCTAAACCGAGCTAATTTCTAATAAAAATATTCAGCTGATTTGTAGATCCTTATTTATTATTATCGGTAATGATGTATTCAAAATATATAATATATTATTGATGAATTTTATAAGTAATGTATTTTAGTAATTAAAACGAAATCCTGAATTTTAAAGTGTAAATAAAATAAATGCGTAAGGATCGGTTCATTCGCTGTATAAGCATTTCTATCCAATATATTTCCTTCATACTTTACGCGGGAAGATAAAACCAGGATGTCTATATCTGTAGGTCACGTGATCACGATAAAGTCTCTCACAGTTAGGTCTCCAGACAAAAAAAAAACGAAATAAAAAGAAGATTCCTGACATTTATGAAAATAGCTTCGGGACCTCGGAGGTCATTCTGTAAAGTCGTATTCCTTGCATATTATTTTGATCAGTTGATATAGACATGACCTTGCGCCTCCTGGGCTTTGTGTAAACATGTCTATAAACAATACAGAATACGATATGACATTTCATACGCATTTAAGAAATGATTTGACGTTATTATTCTCAAGAAATTAATTGTGAATAAAACATTCTGGTGACGAAAATTGATAGATTTTTATATTTTGAGGAGCGAATAATAGTGTAGATCGTTGCTACGAAGCACGGACCACATCATGCAGGAGTGCCACTGTATTTGCAGAGGAAATGGTATAGTTATACCACTCCCCAGTACAATTTTCTTTAGGCTATTCCATCATTTTTAATTGCAAAAATAATGCCACCTTTGTATTTGTTTTTTGGAATATTTTTGTCAAACAAGTCGGTATTATTTTGTCCGACATCTCCCTTTTCCGCCGTCCATTTAAAATGCACTGACGACGCCCCTCCCCTCGATGACTTCGCACTTTAAATTCTAAAAGATCACAATGTACGTCACCAATAAGCTTTGTTTCTTTTTCATGCAATCATTTAATCGTCGCCTTTTGCGCCTATACCTTTATATGGTGTTTTCATTTGTGAAGTTTTATCACCTTGAAAGAAGAATGCCTAAATAGAAGTAGTTACTGATAACGAGGATTTTAAACCTTGAAAATCGTCCTATTAATCCTGTGTATAATCTTAAATGAGTGCCGTACCTAGTAACCGTGCTATGCAGTATTTACACATTGGGTACACCTTGTGTTGCAATGGTGAACCGCGACGTGTATATGTTATCATAGAAATCACCATGTCATGACTAAAAATTAACAATGTCAGAAAGATAGGAGGTTGCGTCCGAGTGATGCATCAATCAAGTTCACTCTATAGTGCTACTCACCTGAACAAAAATCTATATGGAAAACATGGGCTACGTCATATTTCGGTAGCTCCTAACTGGTGATGATATTAAAATATTCACTTTAATTTTCTCTGTCCACTTGTTTTGTAACGACTCGGTTATTGTGTATCACCACAACCACACGAACAAGATTTGGATTTGGAGCATAATTATGATTACATATTATTTTGTAGTTGTCTTTGACAATTGACTAAATTTTATATTGACTCGAAACCTGAATCTTCTTCACCTGTTTTGCCATGAAGCAAAATGCCTGATCGGGGAAAAAAAATCATTCATTTCAGCAGGTTGTACATGCATATTAAATGTTATAGATTAGTATAAATTAATTTGTATCTGAACAAAAGCTTCCCGTTATACGCAAGCCTCTGGAATGTGTTAACAGAGCCAATGAAACTGCCCTGTTCCTCTCAATGTAGTTAGGCCCCCATATTACAAATTAATACACAACCAGGCATCTTTTCAATTTTAGTTTTACGCCACTAATGTTTTTCTGTAAAGAACTCATAACAAAGAATCAAGATTCTTGAAAAATTTTGTAGCTCTTAAGTGCAGTTAACTTCTTAAATCAAGGAGTTGTAAACATCGACAATGCTTACACAACTACCGGTCGCTTCCTTTCTTTTGGTATTGATTTACTTTCAGAATGATAGTTCTTAATCTTCAAGCCTCGCAAAATAGAACAGAGGCCTTTTGTGGTGGTTTTGAGAGTCGATTATCATGAAGGGCTTTACTGGTATAACAAAAAAATACTTCAGGGAGAACAACTTTCTCTTTTAATTTGTAGTATTTTTTCCTTGCAAATGCTTCCCGAAATGCTAAAATTTTGCTAATAAGACAATTACTTATCATCCGAAAATCTTAAGGTAGACAACTCTCTGAAACTTAGAAAAGCCTTGAACATGTCATCTTTTAGGGGTAACGGGTTAAATGCAAAATCATAGGGGAAATAAAGTCGATTTTAGTTTTAACCAATTTCATGATCGACTGTATTTTGAAAGAAGAGGTTCTCAAAGCAGGGGGTAGGGGTTAAGGAAGCAAGTGATTAAATCATATATGATTAGGCAACGATGGGTATAATCATTTTTATAAATAAAAATATTTCATATAGCAAGTTTTAAATCCTACGTATTTTAGTGCAATCCCTGTTTTTACATATAACCATGAGCCTCTGCAACTCTGTGATTAGAAAGACGAATAGTGAATATGGAAAAGTCAATAACCCGAATTATGCGCACCTGTTTACATTTCGTTCTTTTCGCTGAAAGTTAACAAATAGAAGGATATTAATATAAAAAATCCCAAGACCTAGAAATAGAAAACGATTGAATAATGATGCACCTTAAACAGGATATATACGCTGGGTATCCATAACAACAATTGAAAAGCAACGTTTGTCCGATTTCATGACATGGTTGATGACGCATCTATCACGTCATTTCTTGGTAAATGTTAGGGCGTGTCTGTATCACTATTGAACATGAAAGTTTAATTGTTTATTTGTTTTGTTTGAACCGGATATTATGTTTGTATGTTGACCACATACCACAACATTCTCAGTCGGATAAATCCCGATTCAACCACTTTATTGTTCAAGAAAAATGGGAGATTTTCAGTAGATTCCTGAAAAAAAGAAGATATTTGTATAGTTGCTTTCTATTTTAGAATTAAAGCCAACTAATTATTAATGTTTTCAATCTACTTTATTTTTGTTATCTCCCATCTCTCTTACCCACTCCCCCTCTTCTTCATTCTCTCTCTCTCTCTCTCTCTCTCTCTCTGTTTCCCTCACTCATTCTATCTATCTATCAATCAATCTATCAATATATATATCCATCTATCCCTCTCTCTTTCTACCTCTCACTCACTCGCTCTTCTCTCTCCTCCTCTCTTATTTTGTATTCTCTTTCATCTATATATGTCAACCTTCCTCTCTCTCTCTCTCTTTTCCTTTTCTTTCCTTGATCTCGTTTCCTTTCATGTTTCTTTCAAATCGAACAGACGATCGGAATTCAGATGGGTCTGGACATCAGTACCAATGCAACGCTTTGGAAGGATGTGGCTTTGGTCGAAGCTAATGTAGCCGTCTTATATAGCTTTCAGGTATGTTATTACGATTAAGGATTCATCGAGATGCAGTGCTCGATCTATGTTGACATGGTGTATGAATATTATATTTTTAAAATGACGAATGAATGTTTTGTATATTATGTATAGAAATGTGATCTCTCTTTCATTTCTATTAATTAGACAAAGTAGCATGGATCTGACTCCAACTAGCGTTCCGAGCAGCAAATAGATATTTTGTACCAAAAGAAATACATTTGAAGGATATGAGAAATTGTCAGATTAATGAATACTTGAATAGTAAAGAAAAATATATATAATGGAAAATATTAACGTTCCTTATTTGATTTGACAAGCGTTAATTTACCACAGCCCCCCCCCCCAGCTTACGATACATGATAAGCCGACACAAAAAGTAAAACGGTCCTACAAGGGGGATATCATGCGCTTCATTTTGTTGATGCGGTAGATACATGTAAGAGAAAGTTTCTTTTTAAACTTATACCTATGTTTATCAAACATCATTTCTTTCCTGAAACCCGTATTTATGTTAAAATAATGAGAGCATTCTGTTATTCTCACTTTTTTTCTTGACAGAAATTGAACGTGACGATCACGGACCATCACTCAGCTGCGGAATCGTTCATGAAACACATGGAGAACGAGCAGCGACTCCGAGGAGGATGCCCGGCTGATTGGGTATGGATCGTACCTCCCATCTCAGGCAGCATCACTCCTGTGTTCCATCAAGAGATGCTCAACTACCAGCTCAAACCATCGTATGAGTACCAGGTAGGATGCCGTCACCAGGGGATAGGAGGTGGTCAGGGGATGCGGGAGAGATAAGGATGGATTCCATAGGGTAGCAATAACACGGGGAGATACGGAGAGGGAGAGTATGAGGAAGAAGAAGAAGAAGATGACGAAGTTGTTGATGATGATGATGATGATGATGATGATGATGATAATGATAATGATGATGATGATGATGATAATGATGATGATGATGATGATAATGATGATGATGATGATGATGATGATGAGGAGGAGGAATAAGAACAAGATCAAGAAGAAGAAAGGAAAAGAAGCAGAAGAATTGAAGAAGATGGTATTTCATGTAGGCTCTGGATCTTAAGCAGCTTCACTGTAGTACACGTGATGTAAAGTTTAAACATCCCCCAGCTTGATGCCCCTTCCTCAGTTTTCAAACAGTTTTGATGTAAAGAATCCCATCTCGTGAACCTTCAAGAAATAATTGGAATGACACGAACCATGAGAACATTAACTTAGTAATTAAGGAAGTGTACAAGTACGATAGTTGTTGCTAATTTTGCTTGCTAATTACGTTTGTTGCGTTTGATAGGATGATCCATGGCCTACACACGTGTGGAAGAATAAAGATGGCGGGACAGATGACAAACCAAGAAGAAGAAAACTACTCACTTTCAAGCAGGTGGCCAAGTAAGTCCATAACTCATCCCACAATATTTTCTTTCTGTGTGTGTGTGTATTGTGCTCATCGTTTAAACAAAATCAGAAGTTGAATATGTATACGTTTAGATGTCGGAATACAGTTTAAAGCGGATGTCACATCTTTTTTAGGGAGGAGTGGTCTAATTTCCTATGATGAAAGTTTACAAACTTGATATTGCAAAAGAAAGGAAAAAAAAGTAGATTTAAAAGTTGCTGTTTTTGAATGCATACTTTGTTAGATTTTGTCGTTTGCATTCAAGTATTTATTAGACATGCTTAATGTTTTGTTTATTCAAAACAGTGATTAAGAAATAATCTATTTAAATTTATTTTCTCCATTCCGATTTGTACCGACTGCATGGTAACCGAGACCATTATTAAACACCGAGAAACTACAAAAAGCCTTAAAAGAGATATTACATTTGTAGCCAATCACGACCAACAATCTACTTTACGTAGTTTATTTGAGATCGTAAATGAATAAGCCTTTCATTGATTTAAGGAAAGAGAATAAATGATGTGACATGATGTCTTTGACAGGGCGGTGAAGTTCTCAACTAAGATGATGGGTAAAGCTCTAGCCAAGAGGATCAAAGCTACTATCCTCTATGCCACAGAGACGGGCAAGTCTGAGAAATACGCCAAAACACTCTGCGAAATCTTCAAACATGCTTTCGACGCGAAGGTAAGTAGTTAAGAAAATCGCTCGGTGCTTTTGAACCGTGCTAGGTTGGAAATTAACCTCGTTAGATCAAGGCATCACGTTTTTAATTATAGTGGAAAGAATTTCTGAAAATAGAATGGCTCAGGGGTTTTGAGCGTGTTCTTCCAGGTTCGTTAGAAACCACGCTAGAAACGATATTAGTGTCTTGTGAAGAGGCATTACGTTCTTGAAATATAGTGGGCAGAAATACTGATAGAAAAAAAGGAATTTCTAAACATGTATTGAAGAAGGAAATGTCCGGATTCAAGCCAATTATAGGCAATATTGAAACACGCCTGACTGGGGATAGTCATGAATTAATCAGGTCTATTACTCTACTGTCAGAATAAAATCTATAAGGTTACTACAGGTTTACACCACAACAACAAACCTCCCATCTCCCTGACCAAACCAAGAAAAAATGATCGGAGGACTTGACCTGGATTTTGACTAACTTTTGAAATGTTTTCTGTCATAGAACAAAGTGAAATGGCTGGTTAGACATGGAGGGATACATGTATGTTCTTTCGTTGACAAATTTATTAGTCTCTATGGTAATAATGTAATAAACAATGGAAAAATATCAACACTGTGCTATGCATGTAGGTGTGTTGTAGCACATATTAAGTAAATCGTGGGGTCATGTACGGTCACATTAAATCAAACATCTCGAAAACATGAACAAAACATTGACGTCATGGGAAAAAAGTTCGCGGAGATAATACACGATGTGTTTGCGTA
>JARBES010000124.1:2425251-2435439 GCA_030265145.1 Strongylocentrotus pallidus
TTCGACCGATTTCACTGACCTGATTCTCTTGCCTCATTTTGTTCTCACGGGACTATTATGCTAACTTTTGAGCTTGTGGTAGAAGTATCAAAATAATTGACAATCGAAATTTCATTTCTCATTAATAAAATGTGACTCAAGTGATACATTCGTCCTCTATATTGGTATGATGAATACAATTTTCATAAAATGGAAGAAAAACTATAATAACATAAATAAATGGTGTTCCCGATATTATAAAAAAGTAAAATTAAGTTTGTCATGAACTTGTTACGTGCCCCCCACCGTCAATAAAATTTTAAATTTTAATTGTTTATTTGGAAAATTTGATTATTTCAACCACAACTTGTCTTGATTTTTTGATTTTTTGATAAAAAAAAATTAATGCCATTTTATTTTTCCATTATTTTATTTTACGATCAGGTGATGTCCATGGAGGACTACGACGTCGCAAACATCGAACACGAGTCCCTTCTCATAGTGGTAACAAGTACTTTCGGTAACGGCGATCCACCCGAAAATGGAGAGGTATGAAAACTGTGTAGGCCTTTTCCTCTGAGGCAAAATCCTCAACATTATTCGTTATTGCACTGACCTGTACAGTAATCAGAAGACAGGTTGTATACGCTATAGGTTGATATGTCGGGCAATTGCCTGAAAAGTATGACAACGATATGTCCTTTCAGTCCTGCTATCCTCAGGAGTATATATATTATTTTATTCACCAGTAACTTTCAGATTTTAATTCTACCTATTAGTTGTTGGCAGGCATGAGCGCTATACGAGAACCCACTATGCTTTGTCGGCAAAGCTTCTAGCATGCTTTAGGGGCCATTGTAGTAGAGACAGTGAAGAATTCTAAGACGGTTGTAGACTGGTGGACGGTGTTTATGTACACTTCAAACTTAAGAGATTTTCGTGAAGCCTACTTCAGTTTGCTAATCGTTCAGCACACCTCTATTCCCGAATTGTTTCATTGTTATGCTCTCTGGAATTAAATCTTCTCAATCAATCTTCCTAAATGTCCATTCACCTTTCTCTAGGAATTTGGCAACTATCTGCTGGAGCTATCCCGCGACGGATTAGGAGACGTACCCAGCAGGTAAATTTTTGTTCATTTTCATCGAAATTATTCTTAAAATGACTTGAATGCATGATACCCGCCACCGAATTCATTAATATCACTTTCCCAACCTAAAATCCCTTTCATGATCCAATTATCCCTGCTTTACGTTATATTTCACTTATGAGGCACCACTACTGTTGAAGTCGATTACATCATTTTCGTCCTGCACCAATGCACTCTGAAGAGTCCCGTTTCTTATCCATGTTAAATGCACTGCTTGAGAGTCAAATGAAGATCGAGCTCAAAGTGGCCATGGAAGCTTGATTAAAGGTCTTTATGATCATTAGATAATATTTCAAGAAATAAGGCTAACACCAAATTTTGATCGGAATCGTATCAAAATATATACCACGCAATATGTTGTATATCTGTGTGAGCATTGGTGTAATTAAGGCCTGTAGGCCTAAATAAGGAAATTTTCCTCTAATTCAAAATGAAATAATCCCGTATATTAGGTGTGCGCAGTCAAGAAGTCGACATCAAAGTGGAAAATCTACATAATTAGCTGAGTTATTTGTATACCATTTTGTTGAATGTCTGCAGCACTAATGGTTTTGAAGATCAATTCGTAGTGTTAAATGGAGGTTAATGGGCAACTATATTAATGACATTCAAGGTTATTTGAAACTATGAGCATTAAAGACATCTAAATGTGCCTTGATGGTATACCTTTGTATTTCATGTACCCGCTATCATTTTGAATTGTGTAATTACAATTGTTTAATTACGCTATGTAAGCCCAATCCCATTCTGGCCTAGACGTCACACGCTTACATGATATATAGGTGATCTAAACATTTTACAGTATAATATAGTAATAATAATTATTGAACGTAGGGACTGAGCTAAAACTATATTGGGTTTTTATGAACGTGTTATCAGAAAAATAGTGTTTCATATATTTCGTATGTAGATGGCAATTTCTGATTCACTTCGTAGAGGGTGACTTTTCCGAATCAGGATTCGAGTACGAATAATGTTTATGCAGGCACTTGCATGAAGAAAAAGAAATGGCACCTGTACCTCCATTATTTGTGCCTTCCCTTGATAATAATCATGACCACCAAATGCCCTATCTTATCAGTCACCCTCCTTCATTACCCCATATCCCACTCCCCCTCCCTGCTCCCGCTCCCCCTCCCCGCTCCTCGCTCCCACGTTTTTATATTCCAACCCAAGATGGCACGCACAACCAGCACCCCCCCCCCTCATCACCCCGCCCAGTACCCCGCCCCACACCCCGCCCATTCGCATCAACCTTCCGTAGCGTACCCACGAGAGAAAACATGTATGACACACACACACAATAAGAAAAATTAGATCATCTTTTAAAACAGAAAATATAGCAATAGCAACATCTTCAGGGGAGCAATATTAAAGACGAATTTGGGGCATTTTAACATTGGAACAATCCAATACTGCACCTTTAAGGGTGAAAGACTATTTGAAATGCATCCCATATAGGGGTCAATATTGCACCCCTAGCTGGTATTACTTTTTGGACGTTTATATTTTTAAGAGATGAACCAATTTTTTCTTAGTGTGCGTGTACTTGTTTTGTTATTGTTTGTTTTATTCCCTCCACACTCACCGCCAATAAAATGTATTGTTTGCTACTTATTGTACGATGTAAAACGCAGAGAATCAGTAGTTGGAGAGGAAAAGGACTCCCGTAATAGAAGGTAAACTTGTTGTTGTTTCAGCACTAAAAGAGAAACGGGGTGGTTCAGGGTCTGCTAATTCTGCCTTTCTCTCTTGATTTATACTAACGCTTGCAAAAGATATGCTTAACCTTTAATACCATTTGAGAAAATTGGTCGATTTATGTCTTACAAGATCATTCATAAATTTACAAACATTCTGAGATCTTAGTTGGTGTTGATGGAATTAATAATCCTTTACTCAAGAAAGTTGTTTGACATTATTGGATATAGATCATTAAAACAATCATTCAAATGTTAAGAAGAAGTGTCAAATGTTTGATATCATTCTAAAAAGTCCATTAATTGCACAATCCTTGCACTTCTTGCTTCACCTTTGCAAGCTTATGAACTTTTGTGTTTATATGATTTGCCACTCTCGCTGCTTTTTCACTAACTTTATTTACGAGATATTGTAATTACTGATCAAACTAGATCATTAACATAAACTTAAAATATAAAAATAAGCCCCTTATTTAACACTTCTTATAAGCTTAATATGTTACTTTGCTTTTTGCTCACTTTGCATCTGACTGTTTGTGTGTGTGAGTGCGTGTTATAACTTTGGTACACACGTACAAAGTGGTTGTGGGGATAACTAATAATAACTTACAAACCTTGTGTCATGGATATTTCAGGCTGAATGGGGCAATATATTAACTTATTCGTTTCCTTTTCTAGCGGTTTAGGATATTGGTTATAAATGAAATACTAAAAAATGAAAGGATGTAACCACCATTTTGGCAAATCTGGTACTTTGATTTCGGTGTAATATTTCAAAAGTAAAAAAAATGCACGAGGTAGAAATGTCAGAGATAAAGAGGTGAATAAGACTGAATAGGTGAAACAAATCGTACTCCAAGTTTTATTCAAAAACTGATTGAATGTTTTGTGTTTTCTGTAAAGCCTCTGAGATTTCTTTATTTTAATCTCTTTTATTGGGCTGTGTATGTCTCTCTTGTGACCTCTTCTTGATAGACCTTTTCTTCGCAATGGTCTCTAAATGCCGAGTCCTCTTCGCCAGTACTGCTTTGTGTCAATTTTTTCATTCTGCTTAATATCCAGACTTGCTTCAGAAATTTGCTCCATAAATTTGATCATAGTTGTATTATTGAATTAGTTGACTATTGAATTAGTTGACTCCGCAGTCAGTGAAGATGTTGGACTTTAACGATGTCATTAATGTAATAAACAAACATAATTATAATTATTATCCATTAACTATAATGTTTTGTATGCTATTTATTTCATCATGAATGTCATGAAGTAATATGCAACATTTTTAATGACTCTAAAAAATATAACAAAATAAAATAAACATGGGAACAATAGCGTTTCCGCAACTGTTTAAAAAAAAGCTTTGAGATTATTACCACAATTGGTCATTTTGTAATACTTTCTAATGTAATAATATCAATTTCTAAATGGTATCATTATTCTCTGCTAAAAAAAAAGTACAAATAAAATGAAATAACTTACATAATGAATTTGAACTAATTATTGGTACGTCATGAAAGTAGTTCCCAAAATACCATAAACATGATAAGTATACTACATAGTGCACTGTGATAATGATTATACCTCGTCCTTTGTTTCGTCCAGTCTTCGGTCCATTCGCTTCGACAACAAACCGAACAAGCCGGTACACCGAGCCAGCTCCATGGCCAAACTGGATGAGAGCTCGGGAATACTTGCAAACGTCAGGTGAGCATCCCTCAGATATTAAACTTAAGTTGTTTCCTCTGTTTGTTTTATTATTTTTGATTTTAGGTATCAAAACTCTAAACATCACTTTCTACATTCTTTTATTAGAGATAAATATTGAGAAGATACTAAACAGCTGCTGTCTCACCCCCCCCCCTCATCATTCAGATTTTAATTAAATTTTCAACTTGAGGTCTAACTAAATATCTTCTATTACAGTCTTTCCTAATAAAACATGATCTGAAGGTGTGGTCATCTTCAATTTCCCATATAGCGCATTATTTTGATGAGACAACTAGAACTTGTGCTCTTAAGAATTATACCCAGATTGACTTGGATGTTTGACTGGCTCTTATTTCTGGTGTCCTTCGATCTACAGGTTCTCAGTGTTCGGGCTTGGATCCCGTGCTTACCCCCACTTCTGTGCGTACGCTCGCACGGTAGATCAACTGATCAGTAACCTTGGTGGTGAGAGGATCAACCCCATGGGTGAGGGTGATGAGCTAGGAGGTCAAGAAGATGCCTTCAGGAGATGGGCCAAGGAAGTCTTCAAGGTATGTCTTCATGGTCTCTTAAAAAAAAAAAAAAAACTAAAAAAAAAAAACGATTTTATTTTTTCCTTTCCCCCCCTTTTTTTCTTCTTTTTTCTTTCTTTCCCCCCGTTTTTCCCCTTGTTTTCCCCCTTTCCCCCTTCACCCCATTTTTTCCATTCTTTTTTCTTCCCCCCAGACCATTGGGTACCCTTCCAGTATACCGGCATAAGCGTAATCGAAAATAGGCGTGCATCATTACTGCCTAAAATAGAGAACACCAACCCCTTGAAAATTCATCCAAAGACAAATGACCCTAAAATTATTTCTAATGTGGTAATCGTCGGAGTATACTTGTAGAAATTCAGGAGTAGTGCTTATGAGGGATTTTTCGTAAGGAGTACCAGTAATTGGTTTAGTGAGTAATTTTCTTTTGTCTAGAGTTAATGTCAAAGGTTTTTGTCCAAGGGAGGTGGTTGTCCGGCCGGTTATTGTCCTATAGGGATAGTTGTCCTTAGGCTTGTTAAACGCAGGTTTTTGTTCAAGGGTGGTAATCATCCATTCTTTTTGTCCGGGAATAATACTCCAAGGGGGAGTAGTCGGCCAGACTTACTCGAAAGCACTGCCAAATCAGTTGCTGTCAATTCCTGGGACCCGTTTCACAAAACCTTTTTTCAATGACAAATCTGTTGATAACCAATCAGAAGCAAGGATTTCAGTAGCTTATAACAAAAACTGTCATTTGTCACTGATGACAAGTTTTGTGAAACGCCCCCCTGATGTTTGTTTCCAGGCGGGTTGCGAGGTGTTCTGTATCAAGGATGGTGTGAACCTCGTGGCAGCCAGTGAAGCCCTCAACAAGAACGAGAACAGTTGGAACACCCAGAGGTTCCGGGTAGCCATCGGGGAAGAAACCGCTCTCAAGAGCGACGAACTTATGTCAGGACTCTCAAACCTACATGGAAAGACTGTCCTGCCGTGTCTCCTCACTGAACGCCAGGAGCTTCAGGCAAAACACTCAGAGTGAGTACCCTTTCTTTCTTTAAAAAAAAACACCAAAAAAATTGTTGTTAAAAGCCTGTGTAAGTCTTGATTTGTTTTGTTATATATGTTGGCCTTCCTATCAGATACAGGTCATAGACTCACTGTTTAACACAGTGAGACACAGTATGCAGACAAGGAGTCATACCAAACGATAAATTGTGAACAATTCCACAGTTTCCACTCTGAGTTCAAACTTTTCCCGATATTCAATAGATACATGTATAAAGGTGTGCAGTAACTTTCATGTCACACATATACCAATACCTCATTTCGGTTCGACCTTTAAACATCCTCTTCATGTGTTTTCACAACAGACGTTCCACGATCTTCGTGCGACTTGACACCCAAGGTGCCTCGGAGCTCCTCTACGAACCCGGCGATCACGTGGCGATCTGTCCCGCTAACAGCAAGGACCTGGTGGACCGTGTTCTCAAGTACATTGAATGCGAGTACTCCATGGACACTGTGATCAAGGTCGAGTTCCAAATGCAGAAACAGACCGCACTCGGTAGGTGGATCAAAATGTGGATCATCGTTTTCCTGTCATGTCATCCCCTATACCAACTTCTCCCCCTATCCTCCTCCTCCTCGTCCTCCTCCTCGTCATCCTCCTCCTCCCGAGCTCTGTTTGTGTTCTGCTTAGACTAAGTAAATGGAAAATGCTTTATAATTGTTGTATTGCATAGTACCTATGGCCTGTCCTAACCCCTTCCCAAATAGATAGAGCAGTTTGTGTGATGCTTCATTGTTAGAAATTAGTTTAGTAGAAATGTTCCCCCACTCTTTAGATACCTATTCTCCCAAATATGTTTTTTTTTTGTTCATTGTTTTTATTCCATGTCATGATTTTAACAAAAATGAGTGCCTAATTAGAAAAGCAGATACTAACTTACATAAGCGCTTTATTTGAATTGATTATTAGAATACAAGAAAATCCGTGTGTATAGAATATCACATAGAATTCTTAGCGTGTGGATTAATAACTCTATTTATTGTATTATAATCATGATAAGATTGCAATAAAAAAAATGTAACAAACACTCAAAACCTATTCCGTTTACACCAGACTTACACATTTCAGCAGACATTTAACATCCCTAGTCACTGCATTTTAGAGTGTTAGGATAAATATAAAAGTGAACAAAAACTGACGTTGTAAAATGTTCTTTGATGGAATTCGATAAACATCTATATTTATAAACAACATTACAACATTTCCCTGATTGATTTGCGCCGGGAAAAGAAAGACAACTTTTTCAACTTTTCCCCATGATTTTCGGAACATGCATGATGCAAAGCAACATTTTGTCAATTAAATCGATAGGGTTGACTATCAGAGCAAAATAAAAACATCTACAAAATAGAAACCACCATTCAAACCGTTTAAAGTTGATTATCACCAACTAATCATTTGAATAAGAGAAACAAAAAATCATATTGTAACTTATATTAATGAAAAAGCTTTCAAGGTCTTACGTTATTTCTGTATCTTTTGTACGTGTTTCCATTGCTAATAGTGTTAAACGCAAATAATACATAGCGACGCTTTGTTTATGTTTATTCGTGCTAGTCGTGTATGCTTTAAGATAGTATCAGTTAGTAAAGAAGTAGGTATTATTTAAATTTCAAATATTGCATGATACAGGGATGTTTTTCGACGAAGATGTGGAAGATGGTAAGTAAAGAGAGCAGAATTAAAGATTCCATTTCATTTCGCTCATCAATTACAATCCCATTATATCCATATTGTCATTAATTAATTCATTCATTCTTTGGTGTTGTATTATGAAATTATAGTCAGAGTTGCTACGAGACCAAGAGTGACGAATTCAAAGCTTAAACTGTTTAAGTTATGTGATTGTTAACAAGTTTTAAAGCCTATCTGCACTATAGTTTGGCCGGGGGGGGGGGATCAGACCTCCCTGCATGGTCACTGACAAGTGGTTATCTCATCAAATCAGCTCTCAATTAACATAAAGGGGACCATGGGAGATCAACGGCCACCGCTTAGGCATTATTTGCTATACAGAGGGCGCAAGTAGATATAAGTAGTGCAGTGGGGCTTTAACAAATACATGTATCTTGTGGCAGATTATCCGTTTGCTAAAAAAGCTATCCAATAAAGTCTACTAATACTACTTCTACTACAAATTATTAGGTTTAATATTTATAAATGTTTTGAGATGTGTTGTGTATCCATACACAATTTCCAGATTTATGTCGCTTCATAAAACATGATCTAACATTCAAAATAACATTTAAATATTTCCTTAACTCCAAATATTGTTTCTCAACAATATTTGCTCAAGCAGAACTCATGTGGTTTGTCCAGATTGGTATTTGTGTAAGTTGGTGGTCATATGTTTTGCCGCTCTAGACATTTTGGGTCAAATTTGACTTTCATTCATGTTTTTTGAATATTTTGTTTTTGTACCGGAATTTATTCGCGTATGTTCAATTTTATTTGATATTGTATCACTATATTTGAGCGTCTGACGATTCATTACGATCTACTCTTAATATTGTGGATTTGTTAATTATCCAATGCGGGTTGACGTGGTAATTAATTACTTAATACTATCTTTTGTTAGTCCAATTATTGTTACTCAGCTTTAATCAAGAAATTGTGTGTATTATTAGGAAGTATGCACTTAACGAATACCTAAATGACATGTTGGGGGTGATACACCGAAATAATCAGTATATAATTCCTGTGTAATAGCTTAAAATTGTGTTTGTATATCTAAATTATTTTAGCGCCATGAATGATATTATTTTCAGAAGTGCTCTATAATTAATTTGTCATTATTATCATTATTATGAAACTTACTCTGTGATCAACGAATGGTTCGCAATTATCCTATTGCTAAGACTAAACATTAAGCCTTTTTCAAAAAATATAATTGATTAGATACTTTCATCTACACAAATTTATACAGACACAACATATTGTTACACTCATAACCGCACTTTGAAGTATATACACGTAACTAAAACTCACATAACTACATCAATCGCACTAACACATAATACACATTCTGCACAAATACATTTATCAACTTTGAAATCAACATGTATTCGCCAATATCACCATTATTTCAATATAAAGTAGAAACCTATTACAATTTCTATGAATTACTGAAGCCCTTGTTTAACTTAATAGGAATTTAAAGCAGCTATAAAATACCAACTATTAACCGTAATGCAATAAAAGATCTGTAGATATTCATAAACGGTATTGTTGAATCATTAAAATCTTGACATGGCTATGTAAGCAAAAAATCAATTACATAATTTTGATAACGATATATTGCAGTAAAATGTTATGAACACAGAAAAAAGGTACAATGAACTTGCATCAATTACAATGATATTAATCGCAACTATACAAGATAATTTAAGTTTACGATTGATTGAAGAACTTGGTATTGAAACGCATCAATGACAAGTTTTTATATACATGTATAAGAAAAGATCCAATACATTTTGCTTAATATCCGCTGAATACCATGCCATGCGCATCATGGTGCTGAGTCTGACGGGAGACTCTGTCAGCAACTATAATGCGATCTTGAACGCGAAGTGTAAGAGTTACATCGTATACTAAAGGTAATTGCAAAACTAAGATGCCAACGTTGCCTGCGTTGAGAATTACTGACGTAATCCAGGTTTTGATCAGCGTTGGTATTAGCGCAATCGAAACGACGCATATTTTGTGCAGCGGGCAAGGCATTTCTATTTCGTTGGCTTTTCCGTCTGATAACATCTTTCTCTTCTTCTCTGCAGGTACGATCAAGGCATGGCATGACACTGAACGCCTCCCGAAAGGCTCCATTCGAGAAGCTCTCACAAACTATCTGGATATCACCATACCCCCAACACCCGACTTCCTTCGTCTTCTATCAACTCAAGCTACTGATAAGGATGAGGAAAATGCTCTAGCTGTCCTGGGGAAGGTGAACAGATTTTCTCTTCTTATAACCTTCTGTTTTCCAAAACGATCGCAGTTTATATAGCCTTTTCCATTACAAATTGACATGATTGTGCGAACAATACAATGATGTGATACATAATCCAGATATGG
>JARBES010000124.1:2477406-2490022 GCA_030265145.1 Strongylocentrotus pallidus
CAACAACGATCATTGAATATTGTAAAATCGCATATGCTTCCAATATGTTCATTTGAACCAAATTCATGACCCCATACTAAAACTCTGTAATACCTTTAAATGTAAGGGGTATCTTATGGAATGTAAGACACATGCTCTAGCAGTAATTGCTTGATGCTCAATTTCCTACACTTCGTAACATCCTCATCTCAATCCTGAGCCAAACACAAGACCTCAACCTACCCCTAACTCCATATCTTTATGATGATAGAGTTCAGAGTAAATGTTGCTGGAACATTTATCAGATTAGATTACCCATATGAGATGCAATTAAGATACAAGATGACCAGTACCATAGACTAACTCTAGAGTAAGAATGCAAGAAAGACAAGCCTGACTGACCTGTAAGGATTCTTGGAGCCGCCAGTGGCCTGTTTGGTCAAGGATTCCTTGAAGACCTGTCTTCTGTAGATCTTCTCCTCCACCGTGCCGCAGGTGATGAGACGATAGATGACCACTGACCGTGTCTGACCGATGCGGTATGCCCGATCCACAGCCTGGCTGTCTGTCGCTGGGTTCCAGCTGGGATCAACTGCAGAGATTCAAAACAAATTTAAAAAAAACATGTTGAAAATACAAAAAATCAGGACATCTATTGGTACCCCTCCATGTCTCTCCCCTCCCCCCCCCCCCCTCTTTCTTTATCTGTCCACTCCTTTCACTCTCTCTTTCTCTTATCTCGCATTTTTATTTTCTATTCTCTCTTATCATCAATATCATCATTTTCATGTATGGTCATTAACAACATAATGATATCATTAATACCATCATTACCATCATCATTAACATCACTCTAATCACCATCATCACTATCCTCTTCCTCATCCTTCTCATCATCATCATCACCATAACCTACATGTATTTCACATACCATTACCAACACACACACACAAAAATGTTCAAACCATTTCTACTCACTGATGACCACCCTGTTTGCGCCGGTCAGCGTCAGACCGACCCCTCCCACCTGGGTTGTGAGGAGGAACACACTATAGGAATAATCTCTTTGGAAACGGCTGATTCTATCCTCTCTATCACTCATCTTTTTGATGGTACCATCAAGCCTCATCAGTTTGAATCCCTGTGGGAGAAAGTTGCAATGTAGCAAAATAAAATGGGGAAATTTGTGGAGGACTTAAAGCACAAGTCACATTACTCTCATTCACTATCTTATTCATAGCTTTAAAAAAGTAAGATAAACGGCAACAATAATTTGCTATTCTCAAGCACTGGTTCTAGTACACTGGCTCTGATATATACTAACATTCACAACCTCAACTCCAAAAAACATGAAAAAAGATTTGATTTGGAAGCCCAATATGTTGGGTTAAATGAAGGTTTGGGTAAAAAAAACTTAAATAGAGAGGTGTTAGAGCTTAAAATCAGGTCATAGTCTGAAAGCTAACATCTCTATGTACTAATCTTGCGTTTTATAGTGCAAACAATTGTTTATGATGCTTAAATACATCAAACATAGTTTGGTACAGAAATGTCTATATGGTATATACCCGTATGTATCTGACTGGACTAGGATTAGTTACGTTTCAGTTGTTTAATCTCAGACGATGAATCCATCTGTCCATCATAATAAAATTTAGATGCGTACGCATACAGCATCATTTAGCACAGGTAAATAACTGGTAAATTCAATGTGGAACATTTCAAAATGGAGAATTAAAAGAGAGGCCAAATCATTACCCTTGCTCTGAGGATCTTCTCGATGATATCCAGCATCTTGCGTGACTGGCTGAAGACCAGGCACCTGTGCTTCTCCTCCCTGAGATTGGTTAGTAATTTGACGAGAAACTGGAGTTTGCCGGACTCGAGGAAGAGTGTTTCCTCGCTGATGGTGTGGACACTGTTGGCTGCACACTCCATCTCGGAGGGATCGTCGTTCTCATCATACCTGCAGAGAAATGAGCCAAGAAAGGCAGAGGTTCCATCAATCCTACTTCATGTAAGGAAAGGAGTGAATTTTAAAAAATGGTAGTGGAACAAGGAGCATAATATACCACCATCATTTACAAATTTTGAAAACATTCCAAATATATATATATATTTATTTTTTAATTATTCACTCCAAAGTGATGTAAACATGACCTTAAACTACAGAATTCTTTGTAGAATCTAACTGTTATATATGAGAGACCTGAGTAGATAACAACACATAAAACTGACCCTTCTTGAGACATCTGCAATCCTAGCTGTCTGCAAGCCCGATTGGACAGCAGCCGCGGATGGTCACAGATCTTTTTGAGGACAGTAAGCTCGGCCAAAGGCGATCGTTTGGTCATCAGCAACTAGTAGGAAGACAATAGAGTATAGAATCTTTTTGATGATTCGATTCAGAATCAATTTGAAATATCCATATTATTATTTTTATTAATTAGCTTCTCTTAAAATGCATTCCTACACAAGAGGCTAATGTTAGCTTAGAATAAAACCATTATAACATTAATACTATCTTCACAATCATCATCATCATCATCACCATCATCATCATCATCATCTTCATCATCATCACTATCACCACCACCACCATCATCATCATCACCATCACCATCACCACCAGCACCATCATCATCATTGCAATCATTACCATCACCATCATCATCATCATCATCATCATAGTCATCATCACCATCACCATCGTTGTCATCATCATCACCATCATTGTCATCATCATCACCGTCATCCTCATTATTATCATCACCATCATCATCACCATCACCATCGTAATCCAAACAGGAAGTGCATTATAACAACTTCTTGGACATAAGATGGCCCTTTCGTCCAAAATCGCATTCAGAAGTTGGATTTCTAAACCGGGTTGCACATAACTAAAAAGTAGAAAGTTGTGTAAATATTGATAGAACTTACTTCTTTGACCCTGTCGAGACTGATGAAATCCTTGTAGATTTGGATCTGGGTTTCGGTCAGTGATAGCCACACAATCAGGTCATTCTTCCGAGTCAGAGAGGGGATTACAGTTCTGCGTCGGATAAAAACAACAATTAAAGACAAAATGGGGCAAAAGAATAAGACCATCTAATGGCAGTTAGATTGGATACTGAATTAGTCATGGAGATTGATTTATTAAATATTTCTTTCAAGTGCATCTAGGTGATTAAAAACCAAATTAGTTATTGGCCTCTTCAACTAAGATTTAAGTGAGAACAAAAATAAAAGAGAAAAAAGGACAACAGAAGTTGAAGTTTTCATTCATTTGCAAATATTAAGCACACTAATACCCCCAACTAATTATGATTAAGATATGATATATTATGTATGTAAACTTATTTTGATTCTTTGTACGTTTGTAAAATGTGAGCAAAACAAATGTCCAATACTGGACAATAAATTAAAAAATTGAAATTGAAATGAAATGTATTTATTCCTCCCCCCTCCCCCCTTCCAATCCCCACACTCACTCTGGCGACAGGGACCCTCTGGTAGATCCACTGGCCTCGCTACCTCCATCCTGTTCACTGTCCTCTTTCTTGTTCTTTATCACTTCAGCCTTGGTTCGTCTCAAGAAGTACGGTGCTATGAGGAGGCGGAGACTCTCTGCCATCTCATTGCCAAGGAGCTTCTCGCTTGCAGTGGCATCTTGTTCCCTGGCCTGAGAAACAATACACACATCATTTGAACTTGAAAGCATTTCTACGTGCCATTATTTAAAAAAATGTATAATACTAGAAATACTATACTATTGGATTTACCTGTATGGAGGAAATATGAAGTTTAGAAATAAGCTTTATACATGATAGTGTCAACTTATCAAGTAACCTTGAATAATACTAATAAAAACAATGCCAAAATGGTTGATAACTGCTAGTTTGTTTGGAAATGGGTAGTTCTATTTATGCATTTGTTATGTTGACAGAGTTTGAAATAAAAAGTTCTTAATTCAACCACAAAAATGTGGAAAATTGTACTGAATAGGCTAATCATAATAATAATGATAATGTATCTTGTTTACCCAGGGTAGCATTATCAGTATTAATGCTATTCTCCCAGAGGGCCCTGCAATTGAATCGTATTACCCTGGTTTTAGCTGGGCTACCACGATAAGGCACTTAAGCATTCAAGGAATTTCTTCCTACCAGGTACCCATTTACTACACCTGGTAGAGAGAGGCAAATGTAGATCAATATCTTGCCAACGGACATAAGTGCCCCAGCGGGAACCTGTCCAGCGACCTATCCACTAGACCACAACACCTCTACTAGAGGCTAGAGGAACATCACGTTTTGCTTACCCTTGTGATTGGATTATCATACTCTGATTTGAAAGTTTGCAATGTCCCAAGCAGAGTTCCATGTGTCACAAAGTTGAAGAGAGACCAAAGTTCCTGAAATAAAATTTACAAAAGGCATACATTGTAAGGATATGTATACAGCTAATAAAGTAAAAAGCCACATTGTGTGTATGAACATCACTCTTGAATACCGGAAGTAATTTAACTCTATGTAAATGCTACTTTCAAAATAATGCCTTTTCTGGCCCTATAGCAGACAATGAGTAGCAAACTATCATTTTAAGATTCACAGCTCTGGATGAATTATACACACATATATTCATTTAAAGTTAGTCAACAGAAAACAATTGTAAGTTCTATTCTTGTAAAACTGCATGTATGGATGTTACAAAATGCTAAATCTAATCAGACTTGTCACATTAACATTTTGCCTCCTTTATGCCTAAAATTAGCCATTGTTTAGATTCATTGTTTCATGAAACCGTCATAAGTACAAGTTCGCCGACATCCCATTGAAACGCCTACATTACAATAAACATGCGAACTTGTATTTATAACGGTTTTGTGAAACGTTGCCCAGGCCTCCACATCGCATTATGTGAACATCAATCCAATTCCGAATCTTTAGTTGATATCTAATACAAAGTTACAATATTCATCAGCAAAATTTCAGATTAAAAAAATTAAATTAAAAAACACATCTTTGATACATATCAGGGCACTCAGAAAAAACTGAGTAAACATAGAAGAAAAAAAAGCAATACAAAAGACTGTTTACTGGAAGAAAACAGAAAATATTACAAGATCAACAATTGTATAACAAAAAACTCTGAATACAGAAGAGACTTACCTTTAGGTTGTTTTGTACGGGTGTACCGGTCAAGATGAACCTATGCTTGGCTGCGATGGCATTGGCTGCTTTGGTAGTCTTGGTAGGATTCTTGATCTTATGACCTTCATCAAGCATTACATAATCCTGAGGAAAACAAAAAAAAGAAATACTGTCATTAAAAATAGTAAAGGTGGAGGTGTCATGGTCTAGTGGATATGTCAACGGATTGTGGATTGTAACATTAATGTCCTTTGGCAAGATATCAATCTACATTTGCCACACTCGACCCAGGTGAGGTAAATGGGTAACTGGAAAGAACAAGGTTCTTGAAATTGTTTAGTGCCATCATGGCAACCGTAATGATTGTGGAGTGACAAAAGAAGATATAGATGAGAGCTATACAAGAGCTTACTATTATTAATATTATTATATTTCAATAATTTTCTGTCTTAGTGCTCCCTCTCTTCCTATTTCCCTAGCTCTGTCTGTTTGTCTGTCTTTCCCTCTGATGTTCTATATCAAATATATCTTCCTTTCTCCCTCCCTCTCTCCTTCTCTCCACTGAATCTCCAAGCCTCAACTCACCCATACGAAATCGTTGCCACGGTAATGATTGATCTGTTCCCAGCATGTCATGACCAGTCCGTAGCTGACCATCAAGACACCCCCTCTCCTCTGCACCCTCTCTAGCAGGCGCTCCCTCTCCTTCTTGCTGGCACCATGGAACGTGTGCACCCCAATACCTGGAGCCCTGCAAGCAAGAATGGAGAATATGTTAAACAAACTTGTGATATATAAATTGTGATATGATATGATATGATGGTTATTTTACCTGACTGCTAAGAAAGCATTAATGCTTGTAATTAAGCAACCAGACGGCCGACGGCTTTAGGTCCTCTCCGAGGGACCTGGTAGTGAGGATTAATGCCTTACCAAAGGGCACTAGCGCATTGTCTTGGTTTCGAACCCAGGTCACCGGATTACGACACCACTGCTCTACCAACTGAGCTATCGCGCCTCCTTGTTTATTCATTTCAATAAGAATTATGACATTTCTACTCACACTGCTCTACAAATCTCCCTAGAATTAGAGATATCCCATGATCCATTAGAGGAAAATTATGTGACCCAATGGCTACCAGTATTGAGTAAGGGAGGTATTATGTCCAAAAGTTACCAAGACTTTTACATGAGACAATCTTCACACATTGAGGACATCTACAGAAATGACTGAAAACCTATGTATATAGAACGTGCTACCATCCAACATGCCTTTATCTAGAAATTTTGTCTAAATACTATTTTCTTACTCTGCTTGTGCATTTTTTTTTCCTGTTCAAACTCTCCTTTACCACCTGTATAAATCAAGTCAGTGTCTACTAAGATCAACTTTCTGAATTTCTTTGAGCAGTCAACCAGGACCCCATCTTACATAGAGTTGCAATTGATCCCATAAATCACAAGTCCCTCCAATCAATCGCAAGTTTGCAGTCTCCTATCTATTATGTATATACATTGTTTCAATCGTTATCACCTCATTATATAAGAAGGGGCCAGGAGTTTGACTGAAGGACTGTTCCTCTAAATTACTATCATTTCTTACCAGATATTCAACTCCCTCTACCAGTAAATGACAAGAGTTTTAGAAATCAACTTTATTTGCCTATAACTAGTATTACCTCTTTGAGTAGTCATTATAAAGGTTTGACTAAAAACTATTCATGACCAAAACTGGTTCTTGAACTTCCCCTCCCATTGAATGACAAGAGATTTAGAAACCATCCTCTTTTGATCGCTATTTGGCATTTCTTTAAGATTCTTACCAATTTTCGAACTCCCTCTCCCAGTAGATGACAAGAGTTTTAGAAATCAAGTTTATTTTGTCTATAAGGATTACCTCTTTGAGGGGTCATTCTATAGAGGTTTGACTAAAAACCAATATTGGATCTTGAACTTCTCCTCTCAGTGGGTGCCAAGAGATTTAGAAACCATCTTCTTTTGTCTAAAAAAAACAACAACAAACAAACAAACATTTTTTTCAAGATTCTTACCAATTCTTGAACTCCCTCTCCCAGTTGATGACGAGAGCAACAGGAACAACAATGAGAACATTCTCCACCTGCTCCATGTCAAAGAGACCGCTGAGAAAGGCAACTACTTGGACCGTCTTACCAAGTCTGAAACAATGATGGGCAACATGTACAGAAGATAGATAAAGAATAAGCATGAATAGAAGATGAATTTACTCTAAAACCGAATGGAAATTATTCACTCCAAACAGTCTACAACTATGGTCAACTGCTGAAGACCCCTGAACTTTTAAGCATGCAAAGGTTTAGGGATTTGGAAGTTATCCTTTCTAACTTTAATTATATTTCCAATTAGACCTAAATGGGGGTTATAATGTCTCCCTGAAATTAGTCCTTCATCCTTTTAATTGATGATACGCATATCAAGGAATACTCTTAAGCCCATCCAGTAGAGTAAAGGCTAATATCTGAATAAGGCTTTAAAAACCTGACCTGTTAATGACCTCAAAGAAAGCTTTCTCACTTACCCCATGTCATCCCCCAAGATACCTCCTTTCATCTTGCGATGGAGACGCCAAAACCAGAGAAGTGACTCCTTCTGATACTCGTACAATCTGTTGTACAGGTCCTTGAAGACATAGAATCCTTTGCCCACATGGACCATGTTGTCATCGTCCTCATCTTCATCCTCAGACCCGTTCTCAGCAAGATACGCCTACAAGAAAGGTCAAAGGTCAGTTAGATGTCAGTAAAAATATTACTATATGTACATGAACTTTACAAGTGAGCTCTGGTACTTAAAGAGTCTATTTATTAACCAGGGGCCGTATTCTAAAAACTATGCATCTTTTGTAATGGAAAACTATGTTAACTCACTTACCTGTCATAACATATTGAAATTGCGTTGAACTAACACTTACCATAGTGCTTGACTGTACAGATGTCTCTTTTAATTTTACATGAACGCAGCCAGCACTGCGCAGACATCAAGTAGTGACTTGTCCTAATATTCATTGTTATTTACATGTATTAACGTAAAATATAACATCATTTTCTGAATTCCACCCCATGTAGTCATCTTCCTCTGATGTATACTCACATAACCATTTAATATAGGCCATGATTGTCATAGGACCTTTGAAGCCCAGGGGGGTCACTCTGAACATGACTGGATACGCACCCACGTCCAGAAAAAGTGTGGAAAAGGTGTCTTTTTCAGCTATACGGCCTCGTCAACATTCCTTAAAAAGGGGTGTTTTTCAAGCACTGATCGCACAAACCGCCAAAAAGGGTACTTTTCAGGTTCACACGTTCCGACGTTTTCTTAAAAAGGGTCATTTCAGAAAAGGTGGGATACGCCATTAGGGTTCATTTTAGAGCTTGATGGACACAGGAGGGTAGTACTTGTGTAGATATGAGAGTGACCCCCCTGGGCTTTGAAGATGTCAATGGTGACATAACCTGCCTTACCTCCAATTTAGCAATTCTCTTTAGGATCTTCTCAGTCTTCTGAATCTTGGCTGCCTTCTGTAAGATTTCCAATGCAGCTCTTGGGTGGCCCCCTTCAACAGCACTCTTTGCCTTCTTCATCAATGCCGCCACCTTGGCTTGGTCTGCCTCACCGGTGCCCGGTCCCACCCCATTGCTTTCACGCTGTATTTCTACGTGATGGATAAAGAGAAATCAAACTTTGAAATTTGGGATTTGAATATTGCATGAGGACCTCTATACATATAGTTTAGATGTGTCAGCCACTGCATGGATGCAGGATCTAATTGCCATAATATTATGTTCAAACACATACTGACAAAAATACCAACAAAATCTTATGTATATTAGCTCATTTAGAGTACCGGTAAACAAATTTTTCAAAAACGAAGTGAAAATTTACCTTCTTTTTTGTTGTTGTGTTTTGCATGTACATAGAGGCCTACAAATTTGAACCAACTGTACCAACAGTCTAGGGTCCCTTTGATACCCTTATTGCCTCCCATGGGACGAAAGAGAGTATACAATTACTTTTGAATATTCCAATATATGGAACACTTCTTTTCAGTCTTTTCTTAATAATCCTGGTCTACCTCATACAATATGATTCTGGGATGATTTTGTTTTACCTCTCAAGGGCATCTCTCCAGTTTGCCAGGGCATCTTTTTTTAAGCGTAGCTGCACTTCCGGCTCCAAGTCGATTCTTTGTTTTTCGTCAACAGCAGAGGATCTTCTACCCTAAAATCATTTTTAAAAAGAGAAGAATTCTGTAAGAGATAATGATCAGCAGACAATTAACCAGCTTGGGGTATAGGGGAAAGTGGTACAAATTCTACAAGACATTCAACACTGCGTCAGTGACACACATACACACATGCATGGTGATCTAACTTTTATAAAGTACCTCACACACCTCTGTACAGGTGTACATGTTTCACAAAACCATCTTTGCCAGACTTTCCCCATAAGAGAATTTTTGGGACCCCAAACCCGTCATATCTTTTCTCAATCTCAAGTCAACTTTAAATTAGTTAATGGGCAGCAAAAAACAAACTGGAAATTTTATTTTAAACTTATTTCTTGATCTTCATTGTTCAAGCTCTCCTTTTTGTGTATGTATTTCTCTAAATATTTTCCACTTTCAAGCGTTAACTTGATACAAATCATATCACACAATAATTCAATAAATAAATGTTAAAACTGTGAGTCATGAAATGCATTTATTATCATTATTTCTTAAATAGAAAATTAGTTGATGATATAAAACTGAATCGAATTGAAAATCAGGGTCTTCTTTCCATTATGAGTTAGGATATCTTCTTACTTGCAAATTTTGATTCGTTCATTGAAAAAGCAACCTCGAGTTTCCTCAATTTGATAAATTCTAGATGACATGGTTTCATAATTCATGCAAACGGGATTGTTTGTATCATTTGTGGTTTGTTCTACCATTCTCTTAGATTTTACTTTTCAAACAGTTTGACTTGAAATTGATCTTCATAATCAGTGAGGGCGCTGGTCCGAGAATGAGGATCGTCCACATAAAAAAGGATATCCCCGTACATGCAGATAAATTGCGTCCTAAACTTTTTTTCTTCATTATTTTCGACGCTCTGCGGGTTTCGGGTTCCCGAACCGCGCGCTGGCGATGCAAAAAACGGATTCCGCATAAGAAAATAACCCCAGTTCACCATCTACTTTAAGGGGTTGTCCGTCTTCCCGAGGATTTATCGCTCATAACATGAAAGTCTCTGTACAAAGTCAATGCAAAATGCTTCAAGAAAATCATAGCGGAATCCTTTTTGCGCATCGCCAATGCGCACATCGGAAATATGAAACGTCTGCAAAAGTGCGGACAATATCCTTATTTGTGTGGACGCGTATGTCTGCGTTTACAAAGATGATCCTTGTTTAAGCGGACGATCTTTATTTATTCTCGGAACCAGCGTCCCTAGTATTAGTAAAGACCCTAGATCTGCTGTCCTGATATTATCAGTGATAATCTTTATTTTTTGGGGGAAATTTTTGATAATTAAAAAAAATAAAACAATATGACATTAAAGAAAGTAAAGAACTATTGAGTAGATCATCATCTAGCGCTAGCCTAGGTTTAGATCTAGACCTCTATTGTCAGGGTGATTGTCTGTAAATTTGCTGAGACTAAGCCAAGTGTGTGCTTTTTTTTCTCCATTGGATGGCGACTATGTTGTCCCATACGCTGTTTTCCATGTTTGTGTTTTAAATATATTTTCTCGTGGTTTTTAATAGATTCTATCACATTATCAAGAATTAGAAGTGGGTAAATTACGGGAAAAAAGTATTCATACTTACTTAACTTGTTTTCCTCATAACTATAGGTGCATATATACATCTCCTAAATCTCCTGATTATCACGTAGTTTTAAATTTTACTGATTTCTTCGAAAGGAGTGCCACTTGAAAATGTTTGATTTCAAAATCACCGCCTAATATAATAGCAGGCTTGCGCCTAATGAGGGCGCTTAATAGTTAAGTTACAATCAATACGAGGTATTTGCGTGTCACAACTATATCTCCCTCTAGATACGCTATGACCGATTAAGAAAATATAGTAAAATACCCACGACTAATCCATTTTCTATAATTATTTTGAACAGTGAATTCATTTTGGATTAAACCGAATTTAATTCATCGTCTTTTTTTTGTTTTACCGGTAATTGTTGTGTCTCTCTCTGTTTTAATTAGTGTATCTAACTGACAAGGTGCCTCTTGTTTTCTTTCGTTCAATCATCTTTTTTATCTTTTTTTTCTTCTACTTCTTCTCTTCTAGTGTCCAGATTCGCCTATAGCGGGGCCTATAGGTCCCTCGATCGAGTAAAGTGCAGGCCGAAAGTTTGTTTCTGTGCTTCTCTATCCCAACCATACTCGTTCTCTTTGTCCCCTCTCACCCTGTCTCTCTTCCACATCTCTTATATCACTCTCTCCCACATCTATTTCTCTCTTATATCACTCTCTCTCTCTCCCACATCTATTTCTCTCTTATATCACTATCTCTCTCTCTCTCCCACATCTATTTCTCTCTTATATCACTCTCTCTCTCTCTCTCCCACATCTATTTCTCTCTTATATCACTCTCTCTCTCTCTCTCCCACATCTATTTCTCTCTCTCTCCCACATCTATTTCTCTCTTATATCACTCTCTCATCTGTCTCTCCCTACTCTCTCTCTCTCTCTCTGTAGTTTTAGCCATCCCTATCCTACACGACACCACCCCCCCCCCCGATGACACAGTTTAACATTTTCCGAGACTGCTCCATATCAAACAAGCACAAATATGTATATCCATACAAACTCGTCAACATACTATTATCACCGCAAGAGCTAAGTGACAAGAACAAAATCGAAATTGACACGCATGCTTTTGAGGTTCTTTTATTTTACTCAAGAAAATTTTGAGAAATAGTTTAGCTCGTGCTGCAAAGACAATTATGTTTATCTAAAATCCGAACAACTGACGAGCTAATTTATTGCAGAATAGTTAAAAAGAGAAATGCACTTGTAAATTCGTAGGCAAATATAAATATTGATAATGCAAGTGCAATGAATATCAATAAATATTATTTCTTATTGATATTTCTGAAATGGACAAACAAGGGTACTATTTACTGCTTAAAACCAACGAGTGAAACCATATCACAGAGATGAAAGGAGAAAAGAAAACGGGTTTGAAAGAAGCAACACAAAAATAAGCTACGTTAGTTTTGCGTCCTACTTCCTACTGTACCGCATTGATACCGACAAAACATAGATTTTCGACTTGTATTCAAATATCTAGGATATATGCCTCTTTATTCTATTTACGTTTTCAAAATTTCACTACGGTTATTATACAGTATAAGCCATCTTTCGACTAGCAGCAAACTCTAACAAGTGTCGCAATAACTATACAATATTTTTGTTGTTAGAAGTCCGAGTTTAAACCTAAAC
>JARBES010000124.1:3014352-3027342 GCA_030265145.1 Strongylocentrotus pallidus
GGTGGCCTGCTCGATGTGGACTGCTCAGAGGACATCATCAAGAGCTTGATCATGGTGGTCAGGGGTCAGTTCTCCACTGATGAGCTGGTGGAGGAGGTGGAGAAGCGTAATCGCCTCAAGCTCCTGCTGCCCTGGCTGGAGACCCGCATCCATGAGGGAAGCACTGAACCAGCAACCCACAACGCCCTGGCTAAGATCTACATCGATAGCAACAACAACCCGGAGCGGTTCCTCAGGTCAGTTTCTTGTAGATTTTGGTGAGGATTCCAGAGATGCCAACCCTCCCTGAAATTTTTTTGTTGTTGATACGTCACTCCACACAAATTTTAATGCCTCCCTGATTTTTTGGAAGATTATTCCTATTATGCTGTATGCAATTGATAAAAACCTCCCTGATTTCTGAAAGAATCCTACCTGAAAGCTGAATGTAAAGGTTGGTATATCTGCGATTCCACCATTCTTGTGTTCTTATCAATTTGAGAGTTGGCTACAAAGTGCTGCTTTATTTTTGCGCAGCTCACCATGAGAAAGTAGCAGATCCGCGATGATGATGGTAGACATGGATTGTGGTACTTGTGATGAGGATAAAATTATAGGACTTGTTAAATGATGGTGTGATTGACACATTAAGGGTTTCTTTTTACTTGGGATAAAATTAATGAGCAGTTAGATAAACAGTTGGTTGATCTGTAGTTGTATTATCTGGCCAAGGAGAAAGTAATTCAAGAATAATACCCTCACTGAAAGTACTTCACTGGCTTAGTTTAAACCCCACACATCCCTGTTCCATTTACACAAATGAAAAGCCATGCAAATAAAGTACAGAAGCTGTGACGTCATAAAAAAATATTTTTAGAATTTCTCAATTTTGTCTTCATTTTCCGAAAGAGCATACAAAATAATGTCCAAATGTCGAAAACCAATTGAATATGTTAAGTATTAGCTGAGATATGACCATCTGAATAAATATATGTCCTATGGGAACTCAAATGTTATATGCTCTGGCTCCTAGTGGTTAGGAGCCAGAGCATATAACACTGAGCTCCTATGGGGAGTATATTTAATCAGATGGTCATATCTCAGACAATACTTAACATATTCAATTGGCTTTCAACATTGGACATTATTTACACTTCACCACTCTATAAAGTGCAAATATCTTTTACATCTTTTACTGCATTTAAACCAGCATATAGCTTCATTTCACTTCATATGCCAGTTGAATTGTGAGGAGTTTGCCTTTACTACTCCTAATTTCTCTCATCCCATTCCACCTGCAGAGAAAACCAGTTCTACGATAGCCGTGTCGTCGGCAAGTACTGCGAGAAGCGCGACCCTCACCTGGCCTGCGTGGCATACGAGCGAGGGCAGTGTGACCGAGAGCTCATCAACGTGTGCAACGAGAACTCCCTGTTCAAGAGCGAAGCCCGCTACTTGGTGAGACGACGGGATCAGGAGCTGTGGGCCGAGGTACTCCTAGAGGATAACCCATTCAGGAGACAACTCATTGACCAGGTGAGCTAGCTAGCTAGCTACCACAAGCATGGAGGATAGAGCTGGGGAGTGTTTCACAAAGATCCTAAGTAGAACTTAACACTAAGTTGAAAATTATGGAGAGCTATTTGTCGCCTTAAAATGAAATATATTAAAAAGCAGAAATTCAAATATTTTAGACTTTATATAAATTCCACATCAAGAACATGAAATCTCTTTGATAATAGAAAATACGAATGATTTGGAGCAACAACCTATGCCTTTTAAAATAACTTTTACAAAATACTTTAATAGATGACAACAGCTTTCCATAATTGTCCAACTTAGAGATAAGATCAACTTAGGATCTTTGTGAAACACCCCCCAGATCCATCAACATGTATTCATATCCTCATATGGGCCCTGATAATGCAGATAATACTGGTTATTAAATTGATGGTTTCTGCAGGAAGAGTTGAAATAATAACTTTATCTGTTTGAGTTCTTTGCTATTCTCATTTTCAGCACATTAATGCTACTGGGCATACTGTCTAGTGAAAGCATCAGTGGTTGTCAAAAGTTACCACCTCACCAAATTTGAATAATAATTGTATTCTTACTGTGGCAGGCAACCTCAGCAATACCTTGAAAATGGTACTGCAGTTGGTAAAAGCATGCAGTGTCATTGTGAGCAAGTTCAAGGAAGGTGTTATGTGTTATAGTATGTTTGAGGCATGATATGCACTTAGAACTAGCCCTTCTGGAAAGGACATCAAAGCATGAAATCTTTTTTTTTTCTCGATCATGTCTAGGTTTGTTAAGACAGCCAATTCATAGTCAGAATGTTAATAGTGTTGACATCTTGGAGACAGGGTAGCTGTGGTCTCTCTAATCATACCATAGGGAAGGCACTTACTCAGTCTCCATAGAAAAATACCCAAGGTGTGACAGACAAGTGCTGGTCATTTTAATCTTTGGGCCAGTGCTTCGTAATCATTTCCTACAATTATTCCTTCCCTTCACCCACTTGAGAAGGTGGCGTAATATTTTGGTATAACAAATCTGAATTATCTAATGGATGTCAAGTGTTAACAACTAATTATTTTCCTGTTGTAGATTGTCCAAACTGCCCTGTCGGAGACCCAAGATCCAGAAGATATATCCGTGACTGTGAAAGCTTTCATGACTGCCGATCTGCCAAACGAACTGATTGAGCTCCTAGAAAAGATTGTGCTGGAGAACTCCGTCTTCAGTGATCATAGGTAAACTCTTCTACATATAGTAGAGATAATGACAATGCTGGAAATGTTGTTGGATTTCTAATATGTATTCAGATCTGTATCTCCGATATTTGTAATTATACCAATGAGAATCGTAGTGTTTGCTTTAGAATGTTATGGCATTACTTAGTCATTTAGCCCATACACAGACATCTGGGCAAGAACTTTGTGCATCAAAAGGTACCTATTAATGTTCTTTTATACACAGGCAACAAATCTTTTCCACAAGACTGTTGATTCCACACATAATGCCAATGTATGAATTTATTAGTAAACTTCATTCATAAACATGAACATTTTGTTTTACAATCCATGAATAAAATAATTATATAAACAAGAAAATCAACAAGTGGTATAGTTTCGAGAGTAATCAAATGTTTGTATATTCCTATTTCCCCTCCCAGGAACCTTCAGAACCTGTTGATCCTGACAGCTATCAAGGCAGACCGTACCCGTGTCATGGAGTACATCAACCGTCTAGACAACTACGATGCTCCAGACATCGCAAACATTGCTATCGATAGCGAACTCTTTGAGGAAGCTTTCGCCATCTTTAGGAAATTTGATGTCAACACATCTGCTATTCAAGTAAGTGGAGAGTCACTTGTTCTGTATTTAAAAGTGGAGAAGAAATGCTTCAGTCAGACTGCCAGACCATCTCTAAACTGACTAATAAATCTATTTAATCTCGGCCATTGGAGGAATTTAATACTTTTGATGAGTCTGTTTTCAATCTAATGTCGATCTCATGATGTAACTTGAGTGTAACTGTACAGGGGGGTGTTCACAAAGATCCTTAGTAGAACTTAACTCTAAGTTGGACTTAAAAATTGTGGAAAGCCATTTGAAGCCTTAAAATTATATATATTCAAAAGCAAGACATTCAAGTATTTTAAACTTTTCATAAATTCCACATCAAGAACATGAAATCTCCTTGATAATAGAAAATATGAATGCATTGAATCAACATTTTATGCCTTTAAAAATAAGTTTTACAAAATATTTTCAAAGATGCTTACGTCTTTCCATAATTGTTAGTTCAACTCTGGATCTTTGTGGAGCACCCCCTTGGTCTTCTTGTTGAGTGGAATGTTATTTGGATACAGAATGTGGATAAACCAATGAAGGGTCAAACACCAATTGTAGCTCTAACTTGCTTGTCACTGAGCTTGTGAAGGCCAACTTGCCATATGATTGCAGTTCATGCTTGTATTTGAACATTCCTTTTAGGGTATTAATACTCTTCATGAAATGGAAACTGTATTCACTGTTCAGGCTTGACTGCACTGTGCTAGTTTGATTATGGATATCAAGTTTGCAAACCTATGAATTAATGTAGGAGCATTTGAAGCAAGTAAAAATAAAGCAAATTATAAATATAGACCCTTCTATAGAATCCTTCAATATAAGAACACTTTGTGACCAAATGAGAGTAAATCTGTCTTTATCTCCCTGCAATATTCAGGTCCTGATCGAGCACATAAAGAATCTAGACCGGGCCTACGAGTTTGCGGAGAGGTGCAACGAGCCGGACGTGTGGAGTCAGTTGGCTGCTGCCCAGATCAAGGCTGGCATGGTCAAGGAGGCAATTGATTCCTACATCAAGGCTAATGACCCCTCCACCTACCTGGAGGTCGTAGAAGCTGCTTCAGAGTCAGGTATGATTCCCATGGTCATTGGTCAATAGTATACAAATATTGACTGCTCATGGGGATGATCGTGGAATTTATCATTCCCAAGGTGGTGTTCATACCGGCCCTTCTATCGCCCCCGATGCGAAGCCGAGAGGGTGATAGAAGGGCCAGTATGAACACCACCGAGGGAGTGATAATTTCCACCATCATCCGATTACAGAGCAGTCCATATTTGTTTTATATACCTCATCTTTTTCACCGATTCATGAATATATGTCTAGAAAAGAAATCCAATATCAAGAGTCTACTTGCTCCTCACAGTAACATATTCACAGTCTTTTGAAGTTCAAAACAGTTTAAAATATCCAACGCTAAAAGAAATGCAACATACGGAAATCCAATCTATACAGGTACTGCAGTATAGGTAGTGCAGTTACTGCGGCTCAGCGTAAATTGCATGGCTTGAGTGCCGTGACACCCCGGGAGTTCCCCGCTGGAGGGATTAGGCGTTCTATCACAGGGTTTTGGCATTCTATCATTTGACGTTAGATCAATTGAAAGAACGCCAAAACCCTCTTGACGCAATGATAGACCGAGATGCTTCTTGTCATGTGATATAGTTTTGACAAATCAGTGAATAAGAGTCTATGTATGAGCTTTATAATTAAAACTATTGATGTAGGATTAGGTTTTACTGTCAGAACATTATGTATTGAGTCAGTTGGCTGATCCCAGATCAAGGCTGGCATGGTTCAGGAGGCAATATATCCTACTCCAAGGCCCCCCAAAATTGTGAAATGAAATGCTGTGATCATGAAGTATTGGAATATTTAATCTAACAAAATGATGTATTTCACTTCTCTCTCACAGGGAACTGGGAGGATTTGGTACGCTACCTGCAGATGGCTCGCAAGAAGGCTCGCGATGCCTACGTTGAGACCGAGCTTATCTTTGCTTTCGCTAAGACAAACCGTCTGGCTGATCTTGAGGAGTTCATCTCAGGACCTAACCATGCGCAGATCCAACAGGTAAGCAGATATGTCTTCTTCAGTAACGTAGACGTAATAGTTTGTAGTGATATGAGCCAAACTTATTGAGATGATTGATAGATTGGGAATACCTTAATTGTTGAAAGAATTAATAAGGTTGATTTTAATTGATGTCCTTTCATCAAAAGTGCCTATTTAGTTAATTATCCTATAGCTTAGTATTTAAACATATATTGGGCTTAATGCCTTGTTTTTTGTTGTTGTTAATTTACATGTTTGTTTTATTTTTTTCTTGCTATTCTTTGTGGTACTTCCTCTGAATATGATTTCTTCCATAACAAGATTGTCAATATTGTAGAAATAGGGGGTGTGGTATTGTTCTTCTTGAGTTTACTTTCTCATTTCTCTCATCATGAAATTTCTTATCATAATGAGATAAAACACAATCCACCATTGTCGAGTTTACTGACTCTTTTATCCAAGTCGAGACTTCCCTGGCTTGCATTACCAGATGAGTTTCAACCCCAGAATTCTTCAGCATAGTATGCAACCTTTCATAATGGTTGGACCCCTGAGATTAATCATGTTTGACACTGTATCCATCATTATCAATCCTCCTACCTTAGGTTGGTGACAGGTGTTATAATGAAGGCATGTATGAAGCAGCCAAGTTGCTCTTCAACAATGTCTCCAACTTTGCTCGCCTGGCATCCACGCTCGTTCATCTCGGTGAATACCAGGCTGCTGTCGACAGCGCTCGCAAGGCCAACAGCACCCGCACATGGAAAGAGGTAAGTCAATTTTCTTCTATCAACAGCTGTAGACCATTTAACAGCCCCATCCTATGAAGAGATGCGATTGATCTTGATAGATGGCAAAGAGTCCCATCAAACCCAGTCCCAGCAAACTTCCAAACCCAATTTCTTCTTTTCATAGAGTTGTGATCGATTTTAAATCAATGGCAACTCAATTCAATTCAATTCAATTTATTTCTCCACAAATGCAAAACATTAGAGAGATACATAAAATAAAGTACATACATACAATACAATAATAGAACATGTACATCATATATAATAAGACTCCAGTTGGAGCAATGTATGTTTAAAAAAAATTAAAAAAGCAAATGTGGAAGGGGTAGTCAAAAATCAAAAATGATTTGTCGAGGACTACCCCCAATTATACAAAAAGATGGGGCTCTAAGATGGGGCCCCGACTCCAGTTGGAGCAATGTATGTTTTAAAAAGAAGAAAAAATCAGCAAATGTGGAAGGGGTAGTCAAAAATCAAAAATGATTTGTCAAGGACTACCCCCAATAATACAAAAAAGATGGGCCCTAAGATGGGGCCCTTAATATCCATTTATTTCACTCATTTCCAATATAATGGGTTGTGAAGAATAACAGTTCAAGATTAGCCTTACAAATAGGCTTTATTCCTGTACAACTATTTTTAGACAGTTGCTTGGGTTAAAGTTTTTCAAGATTTTCTGGCATGCCATCTCTCTGGAACATGCATGGTGCACATCAAAACCTCTAATGACTAAATGGTTTTGACATTCATGTATAATTCCTTTTGTCAACTATTGCAAAACCCTATCTAACCTGACCTCTTTATATCAGATGCCTTATCCACCATCCCAAGCTTTTCCATAGCTTTGACCTATCAGTGATATCAAGGACACATTCTTCCCAATTATCACATTAACACCTTGTGCTACATAGGGATCAAATCACTCTTCCACTCACCATGTGGTGTTGGGAGTTTATCATTTGATGCAAGGCAGGAATATTTCATGACCTAGAACCCCAATACTCACAAAGATATCTGAATACTTAGCTGTAATTGAGGGTAGGCTAATCAATCTAATGAGATTAGCCCCGTTTTCTCTCCGCCTGCCCAACTCTTTGCATCTTGCATGCAAGTAATCTTTTCAAAGGATAGTTTATTCCATCTGTTCTCTAAATCATTCTCAGATGTATTGATGTTTTTGGCAGTAAGTGTATTTTGCTAGGGTCTGAGGCTGGCTTGAGTGACATAGAGTTTGCTTGGGCTTTTTATCTGATTGTTATGTTCCATTTCATGGGATGTTATTGTCAGGCAGGGAGGGTTATTTGTGATTGAACTTTTGAATTTCTTTCATGTTTAAGATATTGCTGAATGTTGTATTTCAAATACCAAGTAGCAGGCAACTTCAAGTAATGAACAGAAAGGAAAAATAAAATGGGAAATTCTGCGGTTGACTGATTACAATGTATTTTTAGGCAGTTTGGGTTGGCTTTTCATCTTGAAGGATTCAAATAATTATCTTTTTGAGGCCTTTCTCATTAACGTTTACCACTACTATCTGCCTATAATTTACTTGTTACCAATCCCGTCATGTACATCATGCTCACATAATTGATTGTGAATCCTAATCTGTTCATTCGTTTATTTTCTTGTTGTTCCCTTCCTCAGGTATGCTTCTCTTGCGTCGACGGCGAGGAGTTCCGTCTGGCCCAGATGTGCGGTCTTCACATCGTGGTTCACGCCGACGAACTGGAAGAGCTCATCAACTACTACCAGGACCGGGGCTACTTTGAGGAACTGATCCAGCTCCTCGAGGCTGCGCTGGGCTTGGAGCGGGCACATATGGGCATGTTCACCGAGTTGGCTATCCTCTACTCTAAATACAAACCATCCAAGATGAGGGAACATCTGGAGCTCTTCTGGTCACGTGTCAACATTCCAAAGGTAAGAGGGTCTGGTAACTTATTAGCGTACCATCGATATGGGTGTGGTTACTTGTTAACATATCAAAGGGAAAGGGCATATCAAAGGGAAGCAGGGCATGGCATTACACACATTTTTAATGAACGATAACTTACTGTAATTAAAAGGCCTGGCCTAATACCAGTCCCTTATCATCATCCAAAAGATAAGGGAAAGGGACATTTAGAAATCTTTTGCAATTATTCAAATTCAGTGTAATTATTAGGCAGAAATTGTATACTGTTGACTATTTTACCTGAATGCATGTGTATGCTTGTAGATAAGTGGCCAGTGAAGCTACGATGTGAGTTCTATCCAAGGGACTTTATCATTAAAGGCACCTAGCATATTGATTGGGTTTCAAACAGTGGACATCTAAGATCTAAGATCACTGTTGTACCATTGAGCCACCTCGCTTCATGCCATCCTAGCCCTTCCTGTAACTCTTGTTCGTCCCTCTTTCTTTCCTTCCTCCCAGGTCCTTCGTGCAGCAGAGCAAGCTCACCTCTGGGCCGAGCTGGTGTTCCTCTACGACAAGTACGAGGAGTTTGACAACGCCATAGTCACCATGATGACACACCCCACTGATGCATGGAGAGAAACTCACTTCAAAGATGTCATCACTAAGGTAAGATCTCATCACTTGTCATTTTAAAGTCATAACTAGAGAGTTACAATGGTAAAACTTTGTCCTTCTGTCACTTCTTTCCCCCTAAAATATATTCAGACGATACTCTGTAGTTGCAACTGTAAATTTGTCTCTTGGACACTTAAATAAACAGATTGATACCCCATGTTTTAATAATTTACATCTTACAATGTAAGAACCTGTAGAATACAGAAATTGTTTCCCCCGTAATTGGGTCACTGATAGAGGTTGAAACAAAATTTCTGCACTACATCAAACGTGAGAAATTCTACAATTTGAGAAAGTATCAATCTTTTATGTCGTTCACATTGTTAGCTAAAAGGTTGATTTGTCTCCAGTGAAAGTAGGGAGAGCATTCATGAAAATTCAGAATACATAAAAACAGTGTTTTTCATTGTAATGCATTTTAAAATAGGACTTGTCCAATTAATGTTTTCAAACCACTCTATCTTTTTGGGCTTTAACCTTCTGGAGGGAGGGAAGTCAGGTTCAATCGCAGTTGATTCCATAAGTATAGATTATGTCTGATTGAAGCAGTGCTAACCTCTCTGAACCCCAAGTAGAAGTACAATGAATGAACTCTGTAGCACTTTATGTGATCGAATGGGCCAACCAATAGTCCAATACTTTTCTATGTATACTTTGTTTTCAAGACGTATTGTAAAACAGCCTCTGAGGAACTTATACTTCAGAAAGCTCTGCTTCTAGTTGGTTCCTCTTTTCTATTTTTCTTGTTTCAATGTATATTTTTTTTAATATACTTATTGATTGTATTATGTTTTGCATGAGAAATAACTGAATTTAATACTATGCTGATATGTGTTTTGATTTCTCTTCTAGGTTGCCAACATTGAGCTGTACTACAAGGCTATCCAATTCTATCTGGACTACAAGCCCATGATGCTCAATGACCTACTGGTAGTACTCATTCCTCGCATGGACCACACCCGAGCTGTAGGACTCTTTGAGAAGCTCAATCAACTGCCACTGGTCAAACCTTACCTCAGACAAGTACAGAGTCACAACAATAAGGTGAGTCAGAGAAAGGGTACCATTCTCTTTGGTTTGATTAGATCTCATGTGCTCTTCTATTTGTTTTGATTAATGTAGAGCTCTCTGATTGTATGCTCTCAATATCATCATCACTTTGCTTGTCTGACTGATGAGCTGAAGAAAGGATTAACAGATAGAGAGAGGGGGGGGGGGACAGATAGGGAGGAAGTCAAAAGTTGATTTAGATGATGACCATAAGCTGTATGTCGTCTTTCACTTTTTATTTCCATGTTTATCTCGGTAGCAGTGAACCAATTTGGTTAGCCTTTTGGGGCTGCTGGCTTGACTACCTGTTAACAATGATTGGTTGATACATCTTCTTTTTTCTTCAAATAGAAGAAAATAAAGGATTTCAATTACATAATCTTGAGTTTTAAATGCTTGAGACTGCTAATGATCTGTTGATACCTTTATAAAAAAAGGAATAAATAAGAATCCAGTTACATAATCTTGAGTTTTATAAGCTTGAGACCAATGAGGAATTTAATCTTTAATTCCTTTGTGTAAAGGAAATCTATGTTCTCATGATTTGTTATAATTTTCTCTATTCAGGCGATAAACGACGCCCTGAACGATCTCTTGATCGAGGAGGAAGACTACCAGGGCCTGAGGGCGTCCATCGATGCCTTCGACAACTTTGACAACATCGCCCTGGCCCAGAACCTAGAGAAACATGAACTGATTGAATTCCGTCGCATAGCTGCTTACCTCTACAAGCGCAACAACCGTTGGAAGCAAGCTGTGGAGCTCTGCAAGAAGGATAGGTTATTCAAGGTTAGTGCAAGTTCGTAAATACAAGTCCGGGGTTATTGACACTAAAAAACGCCATAATAGGCGGTGTCACACAGAAAAATCCCTTAAAAAATTCCCTTGAAAAATCCTTTCAAGGGAGAATTTTCTTGCTTCGTTAGAGGATTTTTTAAGGGATAATTGATGACAGACAGCAATTAAGAGGATAAATAAAATATGGATTTTGGGCCTCTGTGTGACACCCCCTGATGTGGAAGTTTAGGGATTGGCACAGAATGATTTGTTGTATGAAAAACAAATTTGGTCATTTTGCAAAGCAGTGGATTATCATCACAGTAAACAGTGTAATTGATGTTATTATTGGACTGGTACTATTAGTGATGCCAGATTTTGTGTCAGAAATGTTGATTGCTAATAGAAAAGTTACAGATGTCATTGATGTTTGAAAACGTATGAGAATGATCATGTTTAAGAAATGTAGGGGGGAAGAGACAATGAAATGGTGTAAACAAGCAGTGCACCAGCTCCATAGACCCCTAGTCATCTGTGATTTTTTATTTTTACCATTCAAACAGTATTTTTTCTATGTTACCTCGTACGTATGAACCATTTGTTCTTCAAAATCAGACAATTTGCTCCTATCTTACATACAGGATGCAATGCAATATGCCTGTGAGTCGAGGAATATCGACATCGCGGAGGAGCTTGTGAACTGGTTCCTTGAGCAGAACAACCATGAGTGCTTCAGTGCATCACTCTTCAACTGCTACGATCTCCTGCGTCCAGACGTGATCCTGGAGCTCTCTTGGAGGCACGACATCATGAACTTTGCCATGCCTTACATGGTCCAGGTCATGAGGGAGTACTTGGGAAAGGTAGGTCAACTCTAGTGCTTTTAACCCATTGCTTACTGGAACCTGGTTGTCGCTGTGTTTAGTCTATGGGAATTAAATAATTCAGTAGTCAACGGGTTATAGGGATTGGATAACTTTGCCTCAGATTCTGAAACAAATCCTGGATTTAGCTCATGCTGCAATCATAATTATAAACGTTTAAGTCAGTCAGGAATCCCATGACTTTTACAAGCCGATCGTCTGTCCAATTGTCAAGATATTTATGATTGGAATTCAAAATTTCAAAAACCGTTTTCTCAACGTTTTTTTTTGACTGGGGTGTGATCCTTGAGCTATCATGCTGGAAAAACATGAAAGTTAATTCATGACCGTTGATAAAAACTTGTGGCATGTAATGGGTTAAAATTAGTTAGTGAATGATTCATATGAATTATACCTCTTCATGGCATATATATCTGTTCATTTACTACTTGAGTTATGTGACTTTCAGGAAGATATTTTGATAGTCGAATTAACAAAAATAAGAAATAAAAATGCTCCCACTTCAATTTAATGAAATAATCATCAATTTATAATCATTGTACACATGTTCCCTCAAACTGTATCAGTGTTATATGTATTGCAGTCTGCCTATATATGAATCTTGAAAGATATATATAGCAATGTGAACCAAGTAGTCCAGGCATTAATAATCCAATCATTGTTTGTCTCATTGTAGGTTGATAGACTGACCGAGTCAGAGAAGGAGAGGAAAGAAGAGGAGCAGTCAAACGAAAACCAACCCCTCGTATACAGTGAGTATTATTGCACTTGTGTGAATGGGGGGGGGGGGGTGGTATGTTAAGTGCCTGTTGATTCATTAGATGACAGCTTTATCAATCTCTGCATATCTTCTAATCTTATGCTTAGCTCTTTATAGTGGCAACATTATGGCCTACGCTTGTTAAGCTTTCACAAAAGATTAGTTTTCAGTGGAACTTTTTTATTGTAAAGTTTTAAGAAGGGAGAACTATTCATTACATTTTCTTAGATGTGAAAGTGAAGTATTCTAAAGACATATTTCCCATGTTGCACACGTCTTTGCTCTATCAGGGAGTTCTTAGATGAATGAGTAAGATTAGATGCCAATTGCTTCCTCGGCATCCATATTAGCAAGAGAGGTAGTAAACACTTAGAAATCAAATCTACAGCTGCCAAGTAATAATAACAGCAATTCCATTTTGATATTCTAACAATAAAAATGTCTCATTAATGTGATTGACACTCATTTCCACTATCAATGGATTTTAAAAAAAAACAGAAATAAGGGACTGTATATGAATATGACTGGAAATGCGGAATGAATTACCATAATAACATTGAAATAAACAACCTACATCCATGAACTCCATTTAATTATTCTTTGCCTCTATCTTTACTCAGATGAGCCTACGCTCATGATCACCGCCGGTCCCGGTATTGCACCAGGCATGCCAGCAGGGATGCCAGCAGGGATGCCTCCTCAACCAGGTATGATACCAGCAGGTATGATGCCTGGCATGGCACCGGGTATGGCTAT
>JARBES010000124.1:3149100-3167635 GCA_030265145.1 Strongylocentrotus pallidus
GAGGATTTTTTTTTTTTTTCTTTTTTTTTTTTTCAGTGCTCACTATCACCCCTGCATTTTACGTATTCTAGCCTGATGCTTGGTCTACTCTAAGATTATGTTTAACATAATTAATTATAGACCTCAGACTAACTTTCTTTATTAAACCTGATTTGAATAAAAGCTTAAATCCAGCGTCAAGTTAAAAGTTTAGTGGATTTAATATGGGCACACTGCCCCCAAATTCCATAAAAATGAACAGTGCATTTTTTAAGAATATAATCCTTGTTTTCAATGCTATAATATGTCCCTTCTCTAGATAAAATGTTGATAAAAAAAGTGTTCCCCTTTTTATGCACTAAATGCTTGCCCCTTTAAACTACCATGACATATTCTACTAAACTGCTAAAAGAGGTCTTCCAACCTGTCATCCTTTAAACTGTTTTTTTCACCCCATATTTATGTTTCTTTGCATTGTATCAATTACCTTGGTGTCGGTCCTAGTGACACTTTATTACTATAATTTATTGGAAAATTAACAATATATGCTCCTTTTCTTGATACAAAGTACTTTGAGATGCCACCCCTGGGTTAGTGTCAAAGTTAAATTTACCAAGCAGTTTAAATTCCACTAGGAATCCTTTGGAGGAACAACAACCAAGTGACAGTGTTTGTTTTGATGGATCAATCTGTGTAGTCCAAGAACAGATTATACATTTTCAAACTCTGTTTGAATTGTTCTGCTGTTAGTGATGATCAATATCATGTTTTCTTGTCTGTTTTATGCACTGTACAGAGGACGACTACCTGTACTTTTAATGGCAAATCTTTGAATCGCTGGGATGTGATGCTTTCAGATGGACAGCATATGTGTGTAGGTATGGCATCAACATTTTTTTATAATGGAGAGATGTGGCAAGTAAGAATTTAGATCTTCCTTTCATTCATATATTTCAACAGAATCGTGAAATTGAATAATCATTTTGAAAAGAAACTTGGGATATATTCACAAGTTTGCTCAATATACTAAAAATTCTAAGCTGTTGTGAAGTTTTAGGTAGCCTCTTTAAAGGGAATTTTATATATATAAGTGAGAAGTGAGAAAAAATATATGTCCTAGGCCACAAATTTAAATGCATGTAGGTGTGTTGTAAACTCTAAAACTAATGAAATATATTATGTGCGAGCAAAGCTTTGTATAAACGTCTATAGGATTGCGGTGGAATGGTAGGCTTCAGTTTACAGCTTCTTTATGGCATTTAAACTTAAGTTCAATGGGGGATGGAATATTTAAATTATCTAGCACTTCTATCTTTTAATAACATTTTATAACGCATTCTTCAAGTTAGACATTAATACAGTGTACTATAAAATGTCTGGAACCAACAAGGCATGTAGCAAGCAGTCACAAAATGAGTTTTAAAAGTACAATGTGGTTGTAGAAAAACAAATTAAAATGCCATAATTGTCTGGCAAGCTGATTAATTATGATTGTTTATATATATATATATATATATTGTTGTTTCCATAGCAATGCTGGCAAAGAAACTCAAAGGGAAGTTAACATCGGGACAGCTGGATGAGAAAGCGATAATTAGACTAGATAATTACACCCTTACACGTAATAGGTATGTACAGTGGTGGAGAAGGAGAGATGGTGAGGGATAAAGGGGAGATGGAGAGAGAGGAGAGAAAAGTAAGAAAGAGAGAGAGGGGAGATTGGGTGGAGAAAGCAAAAGTTGAGGGAAGGAGAGAGAGAGAAGAAAAAAAGAGAGAGAGAGGGTTGGGGGGGGGGGTCAGGAGTTGGAGAGAGAGAAGGGTAGCTATAGTTAGTAGAGGAGTAGATATATTCAAACTTAACACTGACCGATGGACATTGCTAGGTTGCCTTTAATTGTCAAGGGTATATGTTTAAATACCTCAACAATTAGCAGGCTAGTATTCCCCCAACATTTACATCAATTAACTCTGATATTCCTTGTGAATGAAATGCTTTTTATCCCAATTCAGGAAATACTTTGAAGTGCAAGACCTGTGCATCCTAAGGAATGGAAAAGATATTGGTGTGAAAATAGGTGAACCCATCTTCATTTATCATAGACTATCACCACTTGCAAGACCATCTGGGGCTTCAGACCTATCCAATGCAGCAGGACCATCTAGGGCATCAGTACCATCTGGAGCTGCAGGACCATCTAGGGCAGCAGAACCATCCGGGATAGCAGGACCATCTGGGATAGCAGGACCATCTGGGGCTTCAGGCCCATCCAATGCAGCAGGACCATCTGGGGACATGGGACAATCTAGGGCATCAGTACCATCTGGAGCTGCAGGGCCATCTAGGGCATCAGTACCATCTGGAGCTGCAGGACCATCCAGGGAAGCAGAACTATCTGGGATAGCAGGACCATCTGGGGCTTCAGGCCCATCCAATGCAGCTGGACCATCTGGGGACATGGGACAATCTAGGGCATCAGTACCATCTGGAGCTGCAGGACCATCCAGGGAATCAGAACTATCTGGGATAGCAGGACCATCTGGGGCTTCAGGCCCATCCAATGCAGCTGGACCATCTGGGGACATGGGACAATCTAGGGCATCAGTTCCATCTGGAGCTGCAGGACCATCCGATGCATCAGGACCATGTACAGTCACAGGATCATCTTCAATTTTAAAAACATTTGGGGATGCAGCACTGTCTCAAGGTATCATCAATCTCACTTTTTTGTTCTCGATACTAGCTGGCACCATAATAATCAATTACCTGTGGGCATTATGGCGCAACCTTAAAACACAATGTTTACTAGTCTTGCATTGCATTGTGAATTAAATTGTACTGATATTAGGAATTTTTGAGCCATCTGTACTTCTTGAAATACTTTCTATATGTATCTAAATCTAATGTTTGTTTTGTGTGTTCTTTTTTTTTGGGGGGGGGGGGAATACAGAATGACTGAACTGAACTTGATCTTTGTAAAATCTGGTCAGTGGTTATCTTCATAACAGTAACTGATCTGAGTAGGTGGATGGACACCCTGAAAAATGGACTGTTGACCTTCAACAGCTGAAATTGCTCTTCCATGTAATTTTCTAACATAATGATAGTTGAAGGAGGCCATATTTGTGTTGTCAGTTTTGAATACATTTGCAGTGGCATATTTTGAATTGATTTGAGTTGAACTGAACTGAATTGAATCAAACTGATATGATCTGAATCCGAATCGAATTGAATTTCCAAATAGATCATTGTTCTGACATGAAACATTACGCATTTGGTTACAGAAAGAGAAAATAAAATCTTTCCCAGTTCTCAAATATTTGGTATTAATTAGTATCATATAAAAGAATATTAACCAGTGGTCAATAGATACACACATTGGAGTTTTACCATCAGTATTAATATCAGTGCATACTGACTCTACCAAGATGCCGGCCCAAAACGGTCCACAATCAACTCTTGAACATATATTAGATTAAAAACAAACCCTCCCAGAAGGCAGCGTAAAACACCATGGCCTAGTGGATAAACCACCAGAGCTTCTTTCAATAACTTTTTAGAAAAATTACTTCATATTGCCTTCATGAAAAGTATGAAAATGCCCAGCTTCTAGATAAAATAATGATGATTGGGGTTTCCTCAGAGAATGCATAATGCAGGCAACACTTGCATAATGTGTACAAAGTGTAAAGAATGGCATATAACGTGATCTGTTTTCTATACATTTGGAGATAATTTAAGATTTTTAAAATATTTGTTTTCCTTTCCCCAATTTAGAATTAACGAGCTCAGGATCTGCAATGTCTGACGAGGGAGACCAGTGCCCCGAAGGTTTGCAGTGCCCCCTGTGTCTTGATGCCTTCAAGAACCCCACCCTCCTCGCTTGTGGGCATACCTTCTGCAAGGCCTGTCTCCAGGAATATGATGAACAGCACACAGGTCGAGATTACATGGAGTGCCCTGTCTGCAGGAAGCGCACCAAGCTGGCACAGGATAGAGTCTCTGGGTTTCCATCAAACTTCTCAGTCAATGAATTATGTAAGAAAGAAGAGGGAAGCTCTGCAGATTTCTGTCCACTGCACAGTCAACTTTTCAGGGACATTTTGTGTATAGATTGTGCAGAGTTCATCTGTCTGACTTGCTTCATTGATAAACACCAAGGTCACAAGATTAAGAAGAAGGAACAGCTTAATGCACAATTGAAAAAGAAAAGGAATTCTCTCCTTCGGAAGAGCAAGGAGAAAAAAGCAAGAATTGACAAATCCATAACCAGTGCTGAGCAGCATAAGCTAGACACGTATGCTCACTTTGAGAGTTTAAAGAAGAAAGTAAAAGTAAGCTTGGCAAAGAAGGCAAGGACTCTTCGTGAGAATGGGAAGAGATTACAGTATAGGTTATATGATATGCAGGTTTACCATGACGAGATGCTACAAACCTGCATCGCTGACCAGAGACAGTCAGTAGATACCATAAATGGATGCCTCAGGGTACTGGCCAGCAACACAAGCAGATGTTCAAACATGGATTCACTCAATGCACATCATTTGCAATTCAGCGATGTTAAGAATTCATTGACGGCAATCACTGATGAGGTTTCGATGGCAGATGTCAAACAAACGGCAGAAATGACACAGTTCTTTCCAGCTGATGACAATGTTCTTGAAGTTGGTCATATTCAGCTTGGAGAGAATGCACCTAGTAAGGATGAAGAAGTGAAAACTGTTGCTGATGGGAGTATACATGAAGAAGATCTGCAAGCCACTACTAAAGTACCAGGCTATGCAGTGCGAATAAGAAGCACGTTAAGCCTTGTGAGAAAAATTGATTTGCCACATATGATGTCTGGAATGGCGGCACTGTGGCAGAATGCTGTGGTGATAGGTTATGGATCTCATAGTCAAGGTTCTGATTGCTTCTTTGTGTCAGGTGGAAAGAGACCTTATATGGGGAGGACCATTGGTGCAGTGCATGATGTTGCAATCCTTACCGATCGCAGTACAGTTGTATCACAGGATGGGACAATATTCCATCAGCTTAACCCGCAAGATCCAAATAGGAAAATAGGTACCGTTATACAGTACACATGCAAGAGAGATAATGGGTTTTTCACCTTGTGCAGTGACCAGAAGGACAACATCTATGCTATTAATGGGCATCCAGAGATCTACGTGTTCAAGAGTAGGAACCCTGAACCCGTGAGAGTGATCCCTGGTAAGACCAACGCCATGCACATCTGCGTCTTGAAGACTGGCGTCATGATCACAAGCACCTGTATGCGGGTCAAACCCAGCACAGTTACCATGTACAATGAGGAAGGTCATGTAGTTGACTCTATCACAGGCAGTGATGAGAGTGATGAATGCTTGTATGCTGTGGTAGACAGCCTGGACAGAGTGTTGGTAGCAAGTGTTGATAACGACTCTGACATGCTTTCATTGACAAGGTATATCGTTCAGGACAGCAAGCTTATCGTTCAGACGATGTTCAAACCACTCCAAATCCCTCATCTGAATATTCTTCATCAAGGTAATTGGTGTTATATGGTCAGTCTAACACCCAACATGCTTGCCTTTGCCCATGCTACTCACTTATATTTCATCAAGCTGGCTGCGTAGCTCCATCTCTGATCCGTCTGCCAACCTTAAAGGCCACCTCAAACCCGATCTGACAACAATTGGATCTCGAGTTCTGTAAAGATTCTTGACGGAAATTGAAGTAGAAGATTTAAACATTTAGCTATCTTGATTTTCCCCTGATTGAGGCCCTGATGGTTCAATCAATATCAATATTGCAGGATATTACCGCATCAACTGTGCATTATCAAGACATGAAATCAGTCCCATGACTGTCTAACCGTCTTCAAATTGGTTTGATATCTTCCTGGAAGGTGGTTTTAAATGCCATGCAATTGCAGTTGTACTATTTTAAGACCATTACACATTTCACTGGCAAGAATATTGCACTTTGTAAATCATAATTTAATGCATTTTCTTCCAAAATCTAGTGGCTGCTAGTGTCATCAGCGGCTGGCTAAGTCGTTGCGAAATTTTCGGCCTGATTTTAAACCCCCTCCCCCCCCCCCCCTTGAAAATATCCTGCGTACGCCACTAAGTGTCATACTGTTTCAAGTCACGATCACATTTTGACTGGATCCGTTTAAATAGAGCTGTAGCTAGATCTATTTATTTGCTTCTTGCACTGTTGCCAATGCTACCTCAATTGTCAATACGATCTCTAAACACATCTTGTTTGGTTAAGCTGACATTTATTTATAGTATTATAGGTTGTAAAACGAATTGTTTGTGTCTTCATTTCTTGCCAAGATTTACCTCTGTGTATTTACACAACATATGTCTGCCAAAATAAGTTTAGTTATTGCAGTATGTTATTATCCAGTACTTATTGTAGTTTTTAATAATTTTGTTCATCAATTCCTTGCCAATATTTCCACTTTCAAAGTTATTCAGGTGTTTCTCCTATTAGGTGTTCATGATTACTTTCATTCAATGTATTTGTTGGCTTTATACATTTATACTTAGTAAGCAAAAATTGTAGTCTACTTGTAGTTTTATGATACCATAGTTTTACTAGCAATTTACTGCTAATTCATGATCTCCCATTACCAATTGTATTCATTTTACCCTGTAAATATGTTTCGTAGTTCATTCTCTCATTCATTATGGTAGATAATCATTACAATAATAATATGTCTTGTCTACCCAGGGTGCCCCATCACTATCGTTGTTCTCCCTGAGGGACCGGTTATCATATTATTACCCCGGCTTTACCATATCATTACCCTGTTTACCATATCTTTACCACATCTTTACCATATCATTACCATATCATATCATTACCCTGATATGAACTGCACCTCCAATTGATTATTAAAGCTCATTTACATCATTGCTGTGATGGCGCCTCTAGCTCTTAACCTCTTTCATACATAAGTCACTATTTAACTTTTTTTTTAAAGGGATCCAACTTGTGTTTGGATAGAAATGTAATATCGCATTACTTTTTAAAAACTCTATTGAATACTCTATATGATGAAGTCTACGATGTTGGTGTTTGTAACCTCAAATTAGTGTTGAAAATCATCATCATTTCCCTTTTGAATATATTGAATGTTAATTTTTTTTTGTTAATTGTCAGCAAGAGATTTTCCCCATCCGTTCTATTACAAACCGACGGGTAAATGGACAGTTTAGCTCTTTTCACGACTTTGACAAAATGTGAGGACACAGGGTAACAAGAACGAAATTATGGGATGGACCAATTTGTACTCCTTCCCTGGTGTACTACTAGGTAATAACTACTAGGTAATAATTAAGGAAGGCCTACACTAAGACCTGTTGCACAGGAAAGGTCATTTTGATTGCGTCATGCTACATGAGCCCGTTGAGGCAGTGATTGGCCTAGCTGTGGGCCAGTTATCAATATCATTGGTTAGCACTGTTTATCATAACAGCAACACCTCTTTATGCGATGCAACTCACATGGTGCGTCAGTCATAGACCACACACGTTACTGACGCCGTCCTACATGTGCGTCAAACAAAATGATGTCTCGTGTGCAGCGGGTCATATACTGCATTATAGAAGGGGGATATATGTTCTATAGTCGACCCGTAAATCACATACATGTATACTTTCATATTAAACTAGCAACTACTTTCGAAAAATAAACCTATGGAAATGTGCGAACATAGAAATGACCTATTACTTTAATAATCCGAACATGATTTATATGGGGCCTACAATAGCTCATTGAAATTGCACTGTAAACAATTTTTCGAAAAAAAAGTTGTGACCGTGTTTATTTAGTATTAATGAATATTTGAATCTTGACAATGCTGACAAACATAATTGTTAAGAAATGCAAAGCATTGTACTGAATTTGCCAGATGTGACAAAAGATGAACGTTTTGAATAAAATAATGTATCATTCAGACCCTTAAGTATCATATCGTCGGGCATCGACCACTTTAAGCAATTTGGAGACCATTCTTGTTCTATCGTTTGGAGTTTCAAAAGAATAAATACAATGAGCACTATGTTTTGTGCTACATTGATGTTTCAATACTTTCTTGTCTCATGTGCATGTACTTCTAGGACTGAGTTTTTGTTGTTGTTAAGGGTGCTGGGGGGGGGGGGGGGGTAGATAACAGGAAAAATAAATAGTCGGGGAAACAAAATCCGGCAAGGGAACTTTTTCATTTTTGTTATTACTAGGGCGGGGCACAATTCGGAAAATGTCTGTCAGCTAAATACTGGCAAACTTTTGATTAAAGATCAATAATTTTGCTATTCTCTATCTTATGTTCCCCAAACTATCACAATATTAAGATATGTGTCTCTCTGAATACACTGCAATGTTTAACAGTTTATTCAAATCAAATTGATGGCTGATGGTAATGCCTGTAAACAAAGCTTATATTGAGAGCAAACACGTCAAAGTTATTGTTCCGTTATTCTTCCTCTATATTTGCGGCTAAATTCGACCCAACAATTCCAATTAGGTATCTCTGTAATATATCAATACTCCCAATTCTCAGTTTGATTAAATTTCCTTCTGCATCTTGCAGATCGTCCACAAGATTGCGGAGGCGCTAGACGATAGCTGCAAACTGTTCCTATTTCGGGGCCTTTAAGCTATTGTTTTGTGAAGATTCCTTTCTTTTTCTGAAATATTCTGGGTGAAAAGTATTTCCAATTTTGCCTTGAGAGATTCCTAATTTTTGTTGTAAAAGGTTGGCAGGTATGCGTTTTGAAATGCCATGTAGAGAGGTGCTGGAAAATCTTCCATGAGAAGCAAGAGATGAAGCAATTTAATTAACTAGCGCTTTCCTCTTTCTGATAATTGACAAAATGACTAGCTTTTATTCGATTTCAGAATCGTGTAAAGCACTTCGATATTTTGTGTAACAAAATGTAAGATAATCTGTAAAATGAACACTTCATCTCTCTCTCTTTGTCTACCTGTCTGTCTCTCCCCCATTTCACTCCATTTCTCTCTCCTCCCTCTGTTCCCTCTCTCCCTCACACGCATACCCTTACAAACAAACTGCAGAGTAAAGACATCAAAACACACATACTTTCATTTCTGTTGGTTGTTAAATATTTTATTGGAACGTTGTGTAGCTATGTTCACATTCTCATTCATGTTTGCATGAGGCATACTTTGCGCGATAAACATAATCATCAACGGTTTCAGATATTCAACACACATTGTCACAGGTTTTGAAAGCGAGAGAAGACAATTTTTTTTAATATGAAAGTTAAAACACTATTCTTGCAGAAATAAAGGCACTCCGAAATTTATTTGATTAGATCAAGGTTGTATAGTACTTGATGACGTCATCTCGGTTGTCATGACATCATCTTTTATCGGAGACTGTTTACGTCACTGTTTGATTAAGCATTATAATGTGATCGATCAACTAATTAGGATTACGTCAGCAGTTGTGGACATTGTCATAAGTTTTGTCAAACATTATTTTTTCAGGAAAGTTCATAAATTATAGTTGAGTTTCCGTCACTTAAAAATTATAGACCAGGCCTACTAAAAGCGATGCAAACTTAATCAAAATAGACTTCGATTTATCTGCGCAAAACATCAATAACAATCATATTCAACCGAAAATTACAGAAATATTCGTTCATTATGAGAAAACGGGTGTCTTCTCACCATAAAACATCTACTTCTAAAGTACCTGTTGGTGCCATGAGCCATCTGCAGTAATCACACATGTAAACGTTCTAACAGATACAGAAAACAATGCGCCATGTGAGATAAAGCTGAAATAATATCAATATAATTTTAAACAATTTTTCTCTAATACCATGAGAACTATTAGATGTAGTCCTGATCCGGATTAATATCAAACCTTGCGTAGTTTGTCAAAATGTTAAATTCGATTACGATTTTGGAATCTGCCTTTATTTAACACGTATTTTTACAATGAAGCAGTGAAGGGAAGGCTTTCAAAACCAAGGTCTTTTAGTTGTGATGTAGAAATCAAACCTAATAAATAAATTGACGAGATCCATTAAATGATTGCACATCTCAATTAAAAACAATATATATAGATAGAAATGATTATTATATACACATCATGCCACTAAAATAAAAACGCTGATAACCTATACCATCGACATAGCGCCTTTTATCTTTCTTTGCATGGAAGACCATTTCTAACCACATGAACTGAAGCGTTCTACCGTACAATAACCAGAGACACTATACGCATGATAACATTAGATTTGGTCGAAAGCCATAGATGCCAAAATAAATCAATTATTGCACATTATTACATATTTTTTGCACACAGTCTCCCCCATGAGGACTTATACGAGAAAGCAGGAAAGAAGAAGAACCAAGCTTGTAAAAGTTCTAGAAGAATACAAAAATAAAGTTTTAATAGACTTGGGAATGAAGAAAGACGGGGCTGATATTTAAAGTATTCCTAAAGCGAACGGCAGACAAAAGCCATGATTGCAGACAGCAGGAGAAATAGATTTACAGAGATGAGATTTGCAGACTTATTTGCGCTGTAGCCCATTCCGGCTCGACTGGGGAAGCCACTCCTAATTACTTGTCGGTCAAAGAGCGGCTGTACCGGTCGGAAGTTGTCCTCGATGTGGAGCATTTCCAGTTGGCCGTTGGGTTCCATGAAGAATCCCTGGTAAAGCTCACGGAACATGTCAAGCTGAGGAAGAAGAAATCAGAAAAGAAATGAGATAAGGTGTAAATGTGGTGTAAACGTGGTGAAAAATCTATTTACACTCGCCTTCAAGTTGTTTTCAACTCAAGCAGACTATAAAAGACCCCCCCCCCCCACACTCAGTGTTATGTAGGGTACGCGTATGCATGTTCCCTTGAAAACACCCCCTAACTCCGGTGTGTAAAGTCAAGACGGGCCGATTTTTTTTGTTAATTACGAGCCGGACTTTGTTGCGTGAAAAGTACCCCTTTACCGGAGATTTGGGGAACATGAATGCCGTCCCTTCGATCCCTGAGTGGGAGGGGGGGGGGGAGACTAATAACTACGTTTCACTATGCACCCTGCCCAGATTCTGACTATATTGCTCGTTTTAGTGCATGATGCATATTCACTTCTATTAATGGGTTTGACCAGTTGATAGACTAACAAATCATATGGTCTGTATACATGTTCTTTATTTTCAATAGCCCTACTTGAAGACAAAAACAAAATCATCTAATTATTCGCGTATTCCACTGGCAGGTTCGTTGTGCGCGGTCATTCCTCTGATATTTTTCTTAACGGAATTATTTATATATTTTTTTTTTAAGGTTTTTTTTTTTACTCAGGTTAGCCACATCAGCATCAACGCCGCCCTGCAATTATTATCACCCCGGTATTGCCAGGTACCAAGTAACACCTAGGTAGACTAATGTGGCAAAACACCTTGTCTATGAATGAATACACCAAGCGAGGATCGAACCCGGAACCTCTCGTATGAAAGTTTTAGAGCATTCAACCATTTTTACCACAGTTCTCCCACATTGAAAATTATGCCGAATGGGAAGACCAACAACAACAATTATATTTATCTTACCTGATTGTGTGAAAGATGGATAACACCGCAACCGACAGACCACGTGACACTCTCCCAGCATTTGGGTACTGTCAGGGAACCGTTGTACCTGTAGAAACAGCTCAGGTCAGTTGGCAACATATCACGGAGAGGAAGATGTGCGTAGTATTCTACCTTGGTATCTGTGATCAAAGGGGTTAACAGAGTAATAGAGCGACGGTTTTATATCGGTGTAAAAATCAAAGATTCATACCACAGTTAAAGGTTGTCGGTTGTACGACACGTGCTCCTGCGACAATTGCTCCGCGGTAATTTCTTACACTAACCGAATTCTTAACTTCAACCCCTAGACCCAACACTGTACCTAACCCTAAACCTAACCCAAGTCACGCTTGCAGCCCACATCCTAACCCTATACTTTTGACGAAATAAAGTCCGGAGTAATTGTCGCAGGAGCCAATGTCTGATCACCAGATTGTCATGACTGCGGCTATACCGTGCATACAGTCAACGTCTCTAAGGATCTGATAGTACTGTCTAGATCAGTGGTCTTAATCTTGTTGGTGTTGTATTGAAAATACTGTGATCCCTTTTATGCAGTTTTTGGTCAAATATCGCTACTCTCTGTGATGCAAATTTGAATTAAATTCAAAGACATATTATACTCTCGGCATTGTCCATATTTGGTGCGTCACAATTTGCAAAACTCCTGATCCACCCGGAACTTACTCCCTACTGCAAAAGACTTGAAAAGTGTTCCGTCATTTCGGAATGGGGAATTTATGATGATGACTTTTCTCTTCTTTTGATATCATTGGTGGAGGATGCGCGCATTAACATGATTACATAGACATGTCCGTCGTAAAAGTTCATTCTTGATGATAGATAAAACCCTTCTTTAAATTCGGTATTTGCGTTTTAATACTTCATTATCCTCATAAATCCACCAAAACAACCCCATGAGCCCAGCACCACTCCGAGGCTGACAACAACTGGTGTTTAGTTTCCTTCGTCATCTTTGGCTACCATTTTCCCTGGTGTAATGGGGCTAATATAGCGAGGTCTTATGAGATCATATATGAGTCATAAAGGGATTATTTATGCTTAGCGAGGAGTTCTCTGCAAAGCAAGACATAATCATACTGCACAACAACAAAAAACATTTTCAGTCAAAACCGAAAATGCACAGTTCAAATCCAATAAAAATCTATTCTACTACATTCAAAAGTGCACTTCTAAGGGGTGGTTAAGAAGCAAAGGAAAACTATCAAAGGAAAGTCTTTGGGTTGCTAGAAGTAGAAGGATAAATTACAATATTTAGAGGTAATAGCAATAGTCAGCACGTGAGAGGAGGTTGGTTCTAACTAAAGATAGGATCATTCATTATGTACAGAAAACTATATTATGCCATTGGTTATTTTGGAAAATGGATATAGGAGGGGGAGGCGTATAAGATGAACAAGTATTAATTTTACATCACGGTGTTCTACTAATGCAATGAAACGGTATTTAGATACATAGCATTTGCTATCAAAATTGATTTAAGCCAGATATATACTAAATGATCATGCCATTCAAAGTTAGATGATTAAAAGTATGTTAAAAGCAACATCCATTACGTTATCGATTTAGTGAAGCAGTGTAAGATATTCAATTAGTGCATTTATGAGTACATGTATAAGCACCGATATTGGAACGCATGTATAGATACAGATAAAGTGATTCATTATGCAAAATGAATCAAATATAATGGATTAATGGATCAAGATAAGTCAAAAATCTTTCTGCGTAAGAACATAGAAAAGATCCAAAGTCGAATATGCGACGAAAAATGAAATTCTGAGAGAATTAGAGGACATTGTAGGTGTCCTGTCAAACTGAACGCGAATCTGAAGACCACTAATTAAACACCCTACGATCTTACTACGATCCGATGTTGGAATAATTTGCATTAGCATTTCATATGAACATTCAAACTGTTAAGTTCTTAATGATCGATGATTTAAAAACTTGTATGATTAATCAAATTAGAATTTAAATGAATTTCACGTTCCCTTGGAGGAGGATTAGCTAAATCGGTTCAGAATCGTAGTTACGTCGTACCAGTAGTGTAAAAGTATACGATTTAAAGCCGATTCGGCTTTTATTCTGACTTCATTCGAATTATGCCGGTTGTAAGCATTCTTATCATTATGTAGAAGCTAGGCATCAGGAAGATGTTTGTTTAGATATCTATATCTAATATAATTGCCATTTTTCTCGAAAAATCAGTCCGCGGGGAGATCGGGTATAGTGGCGGTCTTTAAAAACCAACCCTGGGAGGGGGCGTTCTATTATTTTCCGCAAAGGGTATTGTGCAGTGATGTATCCAAACCTTACTCCAGGAGGGGTAAAACAACTGACCTTACGATGGTTCCTAGAGTTCAGCAACGAAACCGCCTTTTGAGGGGCCCTAGTTTAAAAAAAATTATTGGGGGGGGGGGGGATAGGAAAGCACGAACGGATAGATCGATAATGCTTTTAGTATTTTGTGCGTTTTCCAGAGCAATCTTACAGTGAACACTGTCGCAACTACTTTACAAAAATCAACCTATTTCACTGGCACTGCTCGTCATCTTTTGAAACGTGCAAACAATATAGTGACGTATTACGTAATCCTAACATGACTTCTATATGAGATAGAATACGCGGAGATTGATATTGACCTTGAGTTGATTTTTGGAAAGTAATTGCAATCATGTTAGTGATTGACTCGCACATTGAGAAGTGATTACGTAACCTGCTATAGAACATAAAGATATAGTTGAATTTGTTCTTTTCTTGGTCATGAATCTTTCAGGAGGAGGCAAAGTGCCCACTCGCCCCCTCTTTAAAATGATACGATAGTCGTGGATTTGTGCATGAATTTATGAAGAAGCGAGAAGCTGGAGGACTGCAGACTGCTTCATGCAACCATGAGGGAGGACTGCCTGAGAAGCAAATGACAGGATCATTTGGATACACGGAGGGGTTGCCATGGCAAGAAAATCCATCGCAATACTCACCTTTGAACTTAACATTTTCTGTGATATCAAGAAGAGGATCAAAGGCAGGATTTTCATAACTACCACTGTCCTGTAATTAATAAACAAAGAGGTTAAGTGTAAAATTGGTGTACGTTCGTATAAAATGGGGTTTGGTATGAGAACTTACCTTTTCTTCGCACGCCTGCCGTGTAATCTAATATAGCATCGTATGCGAGGTTATGAATATCTGAAGCCTAAATAAATGAATGAAATATGAAGAATGGAAAAGCATGATGGCGCAAATGTTTCAATATTTTAAAGAGAACATCACACAATGACAACTTTCACTGCTGCTCCTCCTTCTCCTCCTCCTCGTCCTCCTCCAACTACTACTGCTACTACTACTACTACTACTACTACTAATACTACTACTACTACCACAACGACCATCATCACCACCATCAACACTATTACACCCCAGTCACACCAACGTTATCAACAGCAGACCGATCCAAATTGTATTACCCCTAATGATTTGTATCTTTTCCATACTCATTAATGAAATAAATGTAAAGCTTTGTGAAAATATGAAATGATCATAAGCAATTTTTCACTTGTAAACTTTTCATGCGTATATGAAGAATTCTAACAATATTGTCATTTTACTGCTACTTTGAATGTTTTCCAGCTGTTGATGTGTTTCAACGACTATCCAAATAAATCATAAAACTTCAAGAACCATACGATGACATACCTGGATGAAGAATCCGAGAACAGCTAGACCATCGGGTTGTTTGACTGCTTCTGCAATGGTCGTGTATTTGGTGTTGTAGTGAACTAGATGGAGCTGTAATAGAGATGATGGGGAAAAGGAGAAGAACATATTTTATTAAATGGAAGATCACTAATTCAATTTCCAATGTCACTTAAGTCACCAACAATAAATTGTGTGTGAGGGTGTAACTTTTTGTAATGATACGACGTGTGAGCGGGTAAGGGGGTCGGTTGGGAGGGGGAGGGGGGGGGGGGGTAGAAAGGTACGTTAACATGATCGCAAGAGTTTTTCGAGAAATTAACTCAGGGACAACTTCAAAACCTTACTGCACATCTCATAGAAATCATGTTGGTACGACGTCATACGTCATTGTACGGTGCGCATATTTCAGTAGTTTATGTACAGGAGGTATCATCATTATTGGTATTATCATCATCATCATCATCATCATCGTCATCATCATCATTATTACCTCAGCAGAGAAGGGCCTTCCATCGATGGTATGTTCTGAACCTCTTTCGGGCGTGGTTCCCCAGTGAAAATGAAGTTGAGCTGGCCTGGCATCAAAAGGAAGTCCACCTCCTTTCAGCACGTACATGCCTTCCGTACTGACTTTCACTAAATCAATGAAAACAAAAGTTTTATCTTAGATTAACATGTAACAAACTCACAACTCCCATTACCATCATGTTTTACTCTTATTACATTCAAGCGTACAATGTACGTCCCTTTTCCTGAATGTTTTCCACTCTCAAGACCATGTCTGCTCTGTCTAATTTATCCTTTTGAAAAAGATTGGTTAGCAATGTATCTTACTTACTGAATTGTTATTATTGTATTGAATTGAAACTGGATGAGCGAATATTGAAATCTCTTGTGAATAGTTCCATTTCTTAACTCATTTATGTTTCAATGTAAACCATTCACATTTGTTTAACTCACAATGGGCACTAAATTTCAATTAATTACATTTTTTCGATTCTTAAGAAGTGAGATCGAACATGAACAACTGTTGTAGTGATTTTCAAAATACGCTAAAAAAATACTTACGAGTATGACCGTCGTTTGAAACCTCTACTTTTGTCGTTGGAGCTGAGTTGTAACCGTGGAGAGCCCTAGGAGCGTAAGCATTCTGATTGTTGTCTGTTGTGAACATTCTTTCGGGTCCGTTCATGCCAAAAGGTTGGTATGGATTAATTGTTGGTTTGGGTCCCATCTGAAGGTTGCCGAAAGGATTACTCCATTGCGGATGTTGGTTTCCGACTGCGTTTTGTCCACCGACTCCGTTGCCTCCCCATCCGTTGCCGTTCCACCAACTGTTCCAGTTCCAACCACCGCCGCCGCCGACACCCCCGACGCCTCCGCCTCCACCTCCACCTGCGCCATTTCCTCCCCAGTTGCTACCTTGTCCACCACCTTGTCCTCCCTGTCCTCCTTGGTTTCCTCTACCGCCAACCTGTGGACCGTAGGTTGTTTGAAGACCTTCGAAGACGAATTCACCCAGGTCAGCCTGGATGACAGAACGGGATTCGATATTGATTGGTGACTGTTTCCTACCACCGCAATGTGATCCGGCGATATTCGGCCAGTTTTCCGGTCCTGAAATATATTGTGGTAAAGATGAAAAATTAATAGAACTTTAAATAATATTTCTGGTCAGGAAAGATTAAATAATTCATCTGGATTGAAACCATTAATACACAAAACAGGGACACTAGATATTGCCTTCTACTTTCGCGCCAGTGATCTCTAGGCAAGAGGCAGTATGAAAGTGTGTGTAGGAATCATTCGGCTCGACAAATTCTACAGCAGTGGGTGAAAGCTCACCTATACTTAATATGAAGGTTGGTAGAAGCTTAAACTTCATGTTATGAATAGAATATACCTCACATCAGGACTATGAAAACGAGTTTTATTTCTATTTATCAGGTTATACATCAAAGACATATTGAAATCCAACTTTTCATGATATAAAAATATTGATCTGACAGAATCAAGAAGAAGACATTACTTACCCAATGGTCCGTGCTGGTGATAATGCCAGTTTGCACCTGCGAATTCAAAGAGAGAGAAAATTAATAATATTAATCATGATGCCTATATTCATCAGTAAGTATTGAAGTGACTATCAGAGTGAGATATTAAACTACCTCTCAGACTACCTTCATAAGATATTGTTTATACTTTTACTTGTTCTAATTGTTATATATTTTAATTTTTATAAATGAAACTGATGCAAGTACATATATAACAATTATATAGTCTACACCTTTCCTGAGGTTTCAAATATCAGGCCCTTAAACATTAAGTGATATTCGATTAGATTTCCTTTGGCACCTCTGTAAAATACAGTTTAACATTTTTCATACGTATCGTCCTAAATAACTCAAACACGTCAAAGGGTTGGTTTCAATTCATTTTAAATTAGTGTAAGATAAGGTGTTGTGATGTTATTTTCTATCGAAGTATTCTCGCTGCCTAAGTTACTGATTCAGAAATGAAAATCTATAAAAAGATGTCTTTATGATTGTACAGCTTTAATCTGTTCCAAAGTGTCTTGGCTGTAATATGATTGATATAATCGTCGGAAGTTAAGTCGGAAGACTAGCCTGGATCTATTTGTATACATATTAAGCCACCATGGTGATTTATAACGTCAGAGAGGAACAACGGACAGAGTGCGCTTTTTTTTATCTAGAAAACGGCAAGGAAAAAATAAATGATCGTAGCAAACAGGTGTCAGGAGTGCGATTAGTAGATGATGAAATCTAGTCAGCAATGATACCGAAACCACAAAGTTATTATAAAACTGGTTAAAATCTATTGATAGAAAAGCTGATAGTTAGGATTTGATTGATACTTGGCTCTCGGTTATAAACGATTTTGACGTGAAGTTGGCTTCGAGCTTTAGAAAGGGGGCTCCGATTATCACACCATGTTAAACTGCTTGTAAAAAGTTTATATCATTTTCAAATAATGAGGACAATTATCACGATTTGAAGAAATATGTTTTTCTCCTCATGCTTTATGGAGGAATTTCTGATTTAAAAGATGAGGATGTTGACTCATACCACATTCAAATCGCTTGGGACATTTAAGAATTCTTGCAGAACGAGACTGTATTTTTGAAACCTTGGCAACAGGGTTTAGTGATGACTGGTTCTCGAAATAATAATACTTCTATGACGTTTTTTCTCCCTTCTCTTTCTCAATGTAC
>JARBES010000124.1:3412050-3425624 GCA_030265145.1 Strongylocentrotus pallidus
CGGAGCCCGTGCAGCTTCCGTGCAGAGGTTGCGCGGAGAAGGCGCGGTGACCGAGCAGCCGCCGTGCTATTTTTGAGCGTTTTTTGCCTCCATGCTCACCGAAAGATACGCGTTTGCTGCACGATCAGCGCGAGGTCTCCTCGCGATGCCCATGCGGGGATTGTGCAGTGCCACCTACGACATGTCTACGGGCTACGGGCTTACGATTTTTCAAATTTGTATAACTTCTCGCGAAACAAAATCGTAAAGGCTGCAAAGCCCGTGAATCCGTACAAAAATCTCACGGCCGCCTCCTGCCTCCACACGGAGGCCGCACGAAAAAGGGGATAGGGCAGGAAACGGGCTCCGTAGACTAATCGCAGGTCAAATGTAATCCAGGCATAAGAGAAAACTTCAACTTAGGACTTTTGTGAAACACCTCCCTGGTCATATTTGAATATATAAGGGCAATTCTAGAGCAATTATCAGCATGGGACATTACCACTATATTTTTCTTCCACCTAAGTAAGGAAAAAGCACACAAATTCTTTTTCGCATTTCCCCAAATGCATCTTTAAAAGAGTACTTTCTGTGAGATTGGCTGAGCTTGGTTTTGAGCCTTGTCTGAAAGCCTTTAAAAAAAAACAATACAGAAATACCAGGAAAGACTGAATTCTCATTTAAGCTTGAAGTTTACCCAAACTGCACCCAAGTAGGACCATTTTATGGAGTAAATAGCCGGGAACCCTTATTGTGTTTAGTTAACTCAGAGTAGCGCACTTCCATTTGTTTGCCTACATTCAATTCAGTCTGAGCCTTGTCAAATCAAGAAAGTGCAATGCTCCAGCCTTTAGATTTAAAGGGGACCAGTAACTGGGAAAAAAATATTTTGCTCTGTATATGAGGGGTTTCAGGCTGCTGTACTATGATATTCATATCATGAACTTCTGATTCTACACCTTTGAGATGATATGGAGAAGAAGATGTGTAGGTACACTTTCAATAAACATAAAAATGACTTGTTAGGAGACTATTTGATGCACCCTTACACTGTGGTAAAGAAAAGGGTGCATGGTTTTAACCCAAGTAAGTCACAGCAAAAAACTGTTGTTTCGTAATAAATTGTATATTTTTATTCAAATGATTTATATCTTGCACCATATAACTTTCGTTTGTTTCTGAAACTTTGAATTTAATTTAATTTAATTTATTTCCACATCCCCATTTTAAAAACATGTACCGGTATATAAAGTAATAATAAACAAAAGAATAACATGTTTATTATACAACAAATATACAAAGAAGGAAAGATTAATGTAAATGTGGTGGGATCATTAAAAGTTTGGTACAAAATGTAAACATGATCCCATTAACATCTTTTTTTAAAATTCTGAGCCACTCATGGAATTCGCTAAAAAGTTCATGCATGTAAAAGTTTCTAGTTTAATCAACACTCAAAGTACTTTTCATTTTGAATATTGCTGTAGACTACAGGAAGTGGTCACACATCCCTTTGTACCTCATGCTACATGTACTTTAAAAAAAAAATCAAATATCACTTTCGTTGAAGAAAAGAAATTCAAAAAGAAACACTGAAAAAGTTCTCTTACAGAGCTTGACAAACATTTTAACTTTATGCATTTTTCTTTCTTCTTTAAAAAAGATTAAAATATGGATGAGTAAATGTTATTGTTAGGTGCTCTCCGGTATTTGTGATATGTAAATCCTTTGCCAGATGGAATAGTCTAGCTATCCAGTTATGACAAAAGAAAGAATGATGATCCCTTTCACCTTGTTGTATTAATTAGTGTGATGATAGCAAGGATAATCACTAATTATCATGAAATCACCATGACTGTCGGAGCATTGTGGTATAAAGGTCCACGGTCAGAGTGTTAAATCTCGGCAGTGCCGGTCAATTATTCCCAGTCCAATGAGAGGAGCCCCGCCCTTCTATCTAACCCCCGTGCTTGCCCCCGTCACATGTCTGTGAGTGGCACGCAGACACCCTCCTTTGAAGTCCAATCAACCAAGGTATGCTGCACTCTAGTGTCTTTGTTTGGCCAGATTTGGTACTTTATCACGAACCATCTTCCAGTGTATTCTGTCTAGTCTTGCTTTGCAGACCCTAGTTCATGAATTGCTTGATTTGTCTTTCTTTTCTGTTGATGTCTAGGATTGAGTTAAGAGTTATGAAACAGACAATTGTAATTCAAACAAAGGAGAGGAGTAAAAAGTGATGGGTGATTCATTTTAATTAACCTAAAAATAACCCACCCAAATACTTTATTTAATTACAGTGTGAAATGTATACTATACCAGGGAAAAAAATATTTAGAAAATTTGGGGGGCTACTTTTCAAGCTTGCTTGCATTAAAATTACACTCTTTAATTTGTTTTACATTGGACTCTATGCACAGTGTGGGGGCTCTTTTATGACTTTCAGGGGCTCTTGGGCATTTTGGGGGCTAGTTCGCCCCGAGCCCCCGTGTATTTTTTACCCTGAACAATACAGTCAAATGTCCTTTTGTGAAAACCACCTGTTGATAAAGATCATATTTGATGTTTTAAAACATGAATATCAGGGAACCTTTAAATAAAGACCACCTGCCTTTAATGACCATTAATGACCATTAATTTGTGTTTCCCTTGACGGGTCTCAATAGACAGCTTTTATTGCATAATATTTATACCAAACCCACAACCAACCCGCTGGTAGATGGCATAATACAGAAGCAGCATTTTGCACTGACTACCCCATTGACTTTGACCTACATGTACCCATAACTCATTATCTTATCTGCCGTGTTTTTTTACCGTAATGATCAGAAATGGGTCTGAATTTTAAAGAGGCTTGCAGACTTCTTGTCAATAGACTTGTGATTGCTTGGTCTGCTGATCATATGCATGCAGCCCGGTTTTGTTATTGTAGACACTGACTGCCTGACATTATATTATACTGGTAATGCTCATTGCCTGGTTGGTGGTGGCAGAATTCTTCGTCTCACGTTGTTAGCTCATATGCTGGTTGGTTGGTGTACATATAGAATTTACCTGTGCGATAGTTAGGTCATTCATTCTGGAGTGTCACTCAGTCGTGGTCGAACCATTAACCAGTGGCTGCTGTAGGTGATCTCTGCTAGTGCTCTCCGAACCAAGAAATGGATATTATGAGGAATTATTTTTAAGTGGATTAATCTTGTGAACTTGCATGAGGAGTTCCTGACATGCCATCATCCTCAGAAAACAGTATCCTTGTAAATGTGAGTGGAGAAACCACATCCTCTCTTGTTATGTAGGATACAGATTTGTTCTTTCTATTTCTTTCTAGAATTATTAAATTTTAATAAATCATGTAATGGCTTGCATATACAATCATACATTGTAGATAGACTTTGCAGGTTGATACCTCTGCCAACTACTTTGGGTACATACCAGTATATTACCTTTATCATAATTATGATATCATTTTTTTGTTAATATTTACTTTGTAAGCCTCTACATGTAGGTATTATACATTTATGAGAATAATTCTCTGGTGTCTCCATAAATTAATTTACTTAATGTACATGTATACTATAACGTATAAAGGGAATTTTTTAAAGTTTACGTCTAACTTAATTATTTTCCTTTACTGATCAATTGTTAACCCGTTGAATACCAAATTTTCTCATTCATATAGGCTTAGTACAGGGACTACCCATTTTCTGTAGGCAAAGAGTTAATTTTCTTCCAAGTGCACAAACCACGCCCTTTTACCCAACTGTCAAACAAATATCTACATTTGAAGCAACTGTTCTTCAGAATTTATTTATGGATTTAAATTGTGTTTGCTTGTATTTAAACAACAATTTGTCTCATAGCAATTTTGTGATTAAATTACCATCTATGGAAAGCCAGAAAGATATTAATATTAACATTTATTATTTGACATGAAATAAATGCCCTTCTGACTTTCAACATACAATATGTTGACTTTGTTTCATGTTATTGAAATTGAAGCTGGCTCACTGCGTCATATTATAATCATCGGGTTCATTTTCTTTGAGAGTGAAACCTCCTTTGTAAACAATCTTATCAAGAATCATAATATTATACATTGTATGAAGTTGCTTTTAAAATGTCCAAAGTCCATTAACCCCAGTTATTAGTGTACATGTGTGTAAACACCTTTTGTATATGTACATATTGATTCAAAAGATTTAGTAACTGCGTCACTAATCGATAGTCTAGAAGATTGGAAAGAAAATGGGGCCAAAACATTTCCAATAATATTTTGGAGAGCTAGGTTTGAAAAATAAACATCAACTGAATATTTTTATGAAAGGAAATCAGGACAATTTCTTCTGAAAGTTTCCTTCCATTTTTCTAGTTGTCATGTCAGTGTGGTTAACTTTGTAACGAAGGAAAATTGATAATACCCTAATCAATGATCTTCAACATAATAGGGTAATTTTAAAGCTACATGTATATACACTGCAGGCCTACCAGGTATACACATTCAGGCCATGAATTTGACTAAAAGCATTATTTCATACTTTGTATGTAAGATATACCTCAGTGTGGTAACTAATATACATTCATTGATCAAAATAAGCCTACATAAGTACATTTTCCTGTTATTTCCATCAATATCAGCCAGTATGCTTTTACAATCACATCACACATGAATCCATCCAACACAGAGTACACCTGCATTTAAACAGGTATAGTTATTTCATAATTGATGAATATACATCTTTAAAACCACCATGTAATATTGATTCAATTAGTTCTTGTCTACGAGTAGAATCGTTCTGCTCTCATCAATCTACTGTAATGGAATCCACTGCTCCCTGATGGGATATTAATGCTATCGACTGCTCCCTGATGGGATATTAATGCTGTTTTGATTTGCTTCATTAGCGCCGGGTACTGCCTGACACTGAGGCGTAATAGAGAATACATGTATTATCATAGTGTCTGACTGACAAGGATGAATGGAATTCATTTAAAATACATCAACTTATTTGCTCATATATATTTAGTATACAGTTGTAACAAAATGCATCAATGAGTTAACATTTTAGGCTTATCTATATGTCATGATACATGCAGAGTCTTGCAGACAATAAATAATATTAATGTTTGTATTAATGTTTATGACATTGTACATGTTTCGCACGATCAAGCCGTACAGTGTATGTGCACAATCAATGATAGAAACTGCTGTGTGCTAAAGTAACATGTCCTTGTCTCTCTTTCATATTTGCATTGGAGACAAAATTCTTATTTTTGTAGATAACAAGCGGAAAGAAATTGAAGGAAAAAAACAAGACTGCTTTCAGTTTGCTCGTCATGTGTCAATAATCAGAGTTTGTTCTCAGAAGTGCTGTGCAAAAGCAACAGGGAGTGGTTTTTATGGCGGGCAAACTGCATATGGCAATCAGCATGCAAAATGAGGTGGATTTTTTTCCACCCAAATCGAAATGAATGCATTTATTCAGCTATAAATAATGTTATGGGTATAAGATTTGTGACATAGACTTTTGCTGTGTTGGTGTAGGCCTTACAGTGTTAGTCCAGATTCTGGCCGGTTATATTCTTTTTTCACATTCTCTTGTTCCCTACCTGGTGCCAGCTAAAATTTGTGTGGAGCCCAGCAATAGGGCTGGTCTAAGGTTGTAAAAAGGTCAAGATAACTATATAAGAATCCACAGAAAGTCAGAAGCATATCTGCATATTCAATTACATAGGGGCATTAAATTAATGGCCTATTAGCTGTCAGTAGCCAGTGTGTTTAGTAGTCATAAATAAAATGTACAGGTATTTGAAATTAATAAACTTCAAACTTAACCAAAAGCAAGAGTATACAAGTACTTGTACAGTGTATATAAACTATGTATGCCTAGAATCATCATTAGAAGAACAACCTGTACAAGTCGGAACAAATTACGCGTGACCTCGATTTCTCTTTCATAACAGCTAATAACATGCCCTTTAGGCCTTATGGAGCTGGTTTCTATGTAGATATTAAATTCATGTATCTCGTTTTTGTTTCAGTTTCACTACTTTCCACTCATGCTGGTAATTAATTAAAGTATACTATCTTGCATAAGAAGGTCTCCTACATAAATTAAATTGTCATCAGTGATTGATATTAGGGAGAATAGGCTGGAAAATTCTTTTATTAATGTGATTAAATTTAAAGGCTAGTTAATCATCTTGCATAATTAGAAAGAATCCTGAACAAATTCAGTCTGACTTTGATGACAAATCGGCTTCGTTATATAGAGATTTTTTCGTTATATGTAGTTTACAATATTATATACTTTATTGTCTTGCATTAGAAGGACTTCTTTATAGACTAATCTGACAGTGATTTATTTTTGACAGAGTTTATTTAGAGAATGCTTTCATTAATTTTGTAATATTATATTTTTATAGTTTGTAATATATTTTTATGGTCTTGTTGACTTTGTAGGCATCATTTTATTACCGGTAAGCCTAATTTTACATAACCATGAACCATACACGTTGCAATCCTTGAGAGCTCTCTCATTAATTTCCATAGGTACTTGTGTCCCCTAAGTGCTAGAAGAATATTAATTACATGTGAAATTATATGATATAACAACCCTCTCACCCTCAACAAATGGTTTTATGGTTTTGTTGACATTTTGGCATCATTGGAGCAGCCATTCAATGACACAAGTTGGAATGCCATTATGTACATGGTCAGGGTTTTATCACAATGGAAAACCTTTCCACAGGGATGTTGAATAACCATGAATCTGCAGAAATGCAATCAGCTGATTATGTGGTTTCGCATCAAAGAAAAAAGTTCCTGTACCGGGGTATTTGATTTTAAAATTAACAAATATGGGCGTTGCAAAAAGCACCCACTCTGTTTACAAACTAACAAAAACAAGCTGATAAAGTAAATAAACAAGAGCATATCTTATGCTAAGAATTTGTTAATTTCTACCAACAATGGTTGAATGGGTACATTACAAAAACACCCACCCAGGTTTGACAAAATGATAGAGTTTCAATATCCAAACCGAATAAAGAGCTCCAATTGTGTCTTCTTTGTGTGTATTTTGGATGGTACTTGTGACCACGCCTCATCATATTCTGGAAAATAAAAAATCACCATTGCTCACTCCTAAATAAACAGGCCTATACTGAAATAAGCTTATCTATTTATTTTTCATAGTGAATTAGAAAGAAAAATGTAAAGTCTTGTACATTAGTAAAAAAAATTACACAGATTATTTTAAAACTTATTGAACTTGTACAAATGCATGTACATGTACATGGAAACGAGTATCTACACAAAAACAGGTGAAATGTTATCTCCCTTGAAAAGATACTACTCTTCATATTACAGGTATTGTAATCGGTTGGTGTAAGTTCATACGTATTACGGTAACCCAAATGAGGTGGCTCCCAGGTCTGCCCGCCCCATCGTCTGACCGATAGTCACTTTCAATCAAGACTCGTTATCTCCATCTTGAGATCCCTAAAGCCCCTAGGGACGGAAGGTGACAAAAGTGCAGTCACCAGGATCGAGGGAGGACAACCCCACCTAGGCTCGTTTTCATTAGCCAGAAATTTAAAGAAAGCCTTGATGATTCGGGGAAAATTAGTGCGATCAGAATACTTCATTTGGGAACTTCAAACTCAAGACTTTTTTGGGAGAGTGCTGATCTGCACTAGTTTGGCCAGGGGGATTAGACCTCCCTGCAAGGCGACAGACAGGTGGTTATCTCATCAAATCAGCTCTCGATTAACAGAAGAAAAAGGGGATCATGGGGGACCAACAAGCACCGATTAGGCATTGTTTGCTATACAGAGGGCACAAGTAGCTATAAGTACATGTAGTGCAGTGGGACTTTAAGCTCAAGCTTGTTAAGGCTAATGGGAATGCATCTCTACTCATTCCCCATCAGTCCTCTTAACCCACTTTAATACCTGAGGGAAATTTTATCTCTCATTTTGAGTGTAATAAGTGTAATTCCTCTTTCTGAATGAATAATCAAATGGTTTAATGTGATTTATAGATTTAGAAGAAAAAACATTAATTGATTAATGCTTAAGGCCTTCAAACATTTGTTTCTCCTCCCTCTTTTTTCCTTAATTTCTTCAGTTTTTCAATCATCATCATTGTCATCATCATCATAATCACCACTAACATCATCATAATCACCACTAACATCATCATCATCATCATCACCATCACTAGTCATAATAATAGTAATAATTATAATCTTTATCATCATCATCATCATCATCATTGCCATCATCATCATAATCACAACCAACAGCATCATCATCGTCTTCTTCCCCTGTCCCTCATTGTGTTATTCTTTATCATCACCTCTGCCCATGCTTCCCTCCTCCTCCTCCTGTGATGAAACCTTCAAATATTTGTTTTCCATCAGGAAGGTTTCGACCAGGGCTGCACTCTGGAAGCATGTAGGGTTTGCAAACAAAATAAAAAGCACCTGTTTTCAATGATATGCAATTAATTCTGATGAAAACGTGACATTGACACCGGCCTAACTCCAGAAAATGTGATTTAAGAGAAGAGATACATCTCTGTGGAGAATGTGTGAAGGTTGAGGGACCCTTAAAAGTGCAAGTGTAACCCATATATGTCCTTTGGTAGAATGTCCAGGGTTGGTGTCTTACCTTGCCCCAGTCTATGGAGATTTACCCATGGTCTGTACCAATGGCCTGAAATTTCTTCTCTATAACAGAAAGTGCTTTTCAATGTCAAAAGGAAATTACTAGGGTATTTGTAGTTTGATAATTTGTTTTATTTTATTTTATTTTGCTTTGTTTCGTTTTTTGTTTGGAATAAGAAATCCTTTACCGGTAGTCAGAATTTGTACAAATCTGACAAGAACTGTTTGCAATGGAATGAAACTGTGTACTGCTATGGTGACTCTATAAAAAGCAAACATTTTCCACAGTGTATACATTCAAACTTTACATGCAGGCTTATAAAGCGTTATTAAATATTTCATATTTTAGCAGTGATTACTAGGATTTGTTTTGAAATTTTCACCCCATACAGAAGAAGTGTTAATTAAAATTCATGATAAAATGATCTATCCATCATTGATAGTCCGCTGAGAACCAGAAGGGCATTAAGTCCTAACATCTATACATGTCGGTGTTTATGTCCGTCTCGCTCTCTGCAGATATTGGAGATTCTTTCACAGCTGACAACTTCATATGACTTTCAGAAAATGATTTTACTCCAATCAGATCTGAAATATTGAAAGACGAGGTGCAAATGTGGGCTGTCATCACCAAATAATTAACAAAAAACTCCTCACCCTTCAAATCGGCAACACCTTATCCTTGAACTTTTCTTGACACCCTAATTCTAAAGGTCCGTGACCAACACTTACACCTGGCCCGTCTATGGTCCTTTATTAAGCGTTCGGCATCTGTCTCTGTCTAGTTCATGTACCTTCCTTGAGTCACTCCCGCCAATAATTTCATTTCGTACCCAGCTGGGAGGTATTTGAAGTTTACCATTTAGACTTCATTTTCATAAAGGATATTGATACGAGCAGAGGTGACTCCTCATCATACCACATATTTTTCTAATAAAGGAGAGCTTCATGCAATGGGAGGCTGTAATTGATTTGGGCTCGGGTTATTCTAGTATGGATATAGAACATGAGTTAGGGTCTTGAAATATCATTGGACACTATCAGAGTTCATTATAGTCTCTCTACATTCGGATAGAAATAGAAAGGAAATTAAATTTGAGCTATATTTAAACATATTTATATTCGCTCAGACTCTAAATAGAGCCTACAAAATATAAAGTTGGAACTTGAAACCTGACATCTGATGGGTATAGGTAATTGTACTGAGAGGAATGGATGGTGAGCTGAGAAAATTTCCAACAAAATCTGAAGATTTTCAGCAAGAAGTAAGGATAGAGTGCCTTAGTAGAATTTAACAACAAAAACAAAATAAAACAAAAAACAACATTTGAGACATACTGTAATTATCCAATCAATTTTATATCACTTTCCCTTTACTTTCAAGCATGTAAATATGGATCCTTAGTGTAATTATAACTCTGAACGAAAGTGAAATATTTTTATCATTTCCTTTTCTTTCTTTTTTAAACAGAGATAATAAAGTTATTCATCATATCAAATCAACTCATAATATTAGGAATTGAAAACAAATCATACAGCTGCCAACTTGCAAAACGTGTGTTGTATTACTGTAGGTACATGTAGTTTATGGATATTCTTAGAAAACCTTGAATGCGTTGTCCAATTACGTGTTATTATGTTTCATAACAAGATACACAACAACCGAGGTTGCTAAGTAATCTATGATTAAGCTATATTACCTCATTATTCTGCTTTTATAGTTTTTTTTACTCTGTTCAATATTGATTCATACCTGCAGTGTAAGTGTATCATGGGTGATTTTACATTAAGTTCTACATAAATTGTCACCATTCCAGGAAAAAAAGTGGTTTTGTTTTGTATCTATTAATCATTTTGTGTGAACTCTGTATTATTGTTGGAGTGAACTGTTCACAAGGAAAGCATACTGAGTAAATATAATATTTCATTTATAAAGCACCTTTTCATAAGATACAAAGGGAATAAACAAAAAATACCTACAAACAAACAAAGCAAAAGTTAAAACTCATGCAAAACACCATGTATCTTACAAGAAGTTGGTTTTTCATAGTGACATGCCATAATCTGTAAAAGTATTTTTCATTGCTTGAAGGTGTTCTCATTGTCTTATTTTTATGTACATGTTAATTTTCTGTTTTTTCTCATGCCAAGTGAATGTCCTTGTTATTTTTAACTCAAACAACATTTTGATTTTATAAGATACTCTTCTAATCTTGTTATTGTCTTGTCTTCATAACATTCCTATGTCTATTTTTTTCGGGGGGGGGGGGAGGGTCTATTAAAAAGGTATCATCATTTAATCTATTCCAGGATGGAAGCACAACCGTAAAATCTAAGGCGTAAGTTGTTGAGCTTCTGGATTCAGTTCATAGCCTCCGACTCTTTATTTATTTTTTGTCTTTCTATGTACATGTACTCACCCTTAATGACCTCAATTTGCATTCCAATCTTTGCTGTCTCTATTGTTAAAGTGATCTCGATGGCTAATCCTCACTGTATGGCTGGCTTATTTTAAGTACAACAATATCCAGTCCAAAATTGTTGAATGTCCTAAAAGTAACTGACTTCAGTATGAGTTTGAAATATCAAGAGGCCTGTGGTCTTTGAGTACATGTAGTTTCTACTGCTATGAAAGGTTTAGCTGAGACTGTACTCCATGGAAAGGGAAAAGTGTTTTGTATTAAAAAAAATATTTAAGAAAGTACATTACCCTTTATTATTGGTGTACTTTTATCTCCATGGTTGTAGATGTGGTCTGTAAATATTACTATGGCAAATAAACAAGAAAAGCATTCTTCATGGGCAGGTGGTCACTGAGGAAGTTGTCAGATAATTTGAATGTAATAGATTGGAAGAAAGAAAACAGTAATTAGAAAATAATTATTCTCTCTCTCTCTTTCTCTCTTGCAGGATAATGATGATGAAGCTGAAGAAAGACTAAAAAGAGGATGGTAAGAATACAAATCCTTCTACTTCTGCTTCTTCTCTTTTTTTCCCTCCTTCTCCTCCTTCTCCTTCTCCTTCTCCTTCTCCTTCTCCTTCTTCGCCTCCTTCTCCTTCTCCTTCTTCGCCTCCTTCTCCTTCTCCTTCTCCTTCTCCTTCTTCGCCTCCTTCTCCTTCTCCTTCTCCTTCTTCTCCTTCTCCTTCTCCTTCTTCGCCTCCTTCTCCTTCGTCTCCTTTTTCTTTCCTTTTTCTCCTCCCTCCTCTATATCATTGCATACTGTGTACCATCTGCTGAGAGTCATAAGGGTGTTAACTCTCTATTAACGTGTATGAATTGACACCTTTCTGACTTCCAGCAGAAAGCCATAAGGATTGATTATAATTCTTGCATACATTTTCATTACAGTCAGAATATTTTGAATGTGCTTAACATGTGCATAATGTATGCATTCTATAAAACAAAAAGATTCTGCTTCCTGCAATTCTTTACTTGTCTGTTTCATTCGTTGAATTTTTAGTGGATCACATTTTATTCATCGTCGCCTGCCTGCAAGATGGACATAAGAGCTATGTATCGTCAATAGATTTAACAGCTTTCTTGCAGGCAGCCAATGATTATAACTCCCACTCTATTTACATTGAGGTAGTTATAAAAATGGGTGTTTATTTCAAATAATCTTTGCTCTCCCAGATTGCAGAGGTGGATAATTGTTCGGTCAGAGAAATAAATCAACTCAAATATTTAATGACTTCGGAGAAACTTCACGTCCATGTTTTTACAGCGCACTGATGTGTTGAATAGATATCGCTGTACTTGCAGATTTTCATTTATGATAAATAAGCCTCAAACAATTGCTGTTTACGTGATCCGCTTAAACTTTGATTCCTGTAACCTTCAACGAATATAATTTCTAAACTTTTCTTCAAATATTCAAGACGAAAAGCTTGAAAGTATTTTTTTCACCATGCAACCATTTGACTATTAAAGTTCATGAAATATAAACCAAACATTTTATTCTGTGAAGCCTAATGAACAACAACATTCAGAAAACTTCTTGTAAATATATGTTGTAGTAATTCAAGTACTTTGAACGTTTGAACCTGACCTTATTTAGTTCATCAGGAAATGAAAAGCCAACTCATGTTTCAATTGTAAATAGAGCTGTAGGAATGCTTCCTGATTATTAAAGTTACATGTAGCCAGGAGTATAACAATGCAATTTGAATATATGGAATGTATAAATGTATAAATTGGCATTGGTTTTTATAAAATCTACAAACAGAGTTTAAAATAGCATGAGTTGTTGGCATGAGAAAAGATCTACACACCATATTTCCCTTTGAATGAGTGAGTTTAGCACTATTTGCCTGCTACATGTAGATAAGTGCAATTATAATCCTCTCATCTTTTGAGTAAATAGTATATATGACAAAACATGTAATTCATTTATTTCGTCATGTTAAGTGCATACTATCAGTGGCTGAAATTTCAAGTATTCACATTCCTGTCAAATTTCTGGGAGGTGGAACTAAAAATCTCTGGAGGTACGATTTAAAAAAACAATATTTGTATTTTGAGAGTTATACAGACATAAGATCAGTCAAAGATGTTATTAGAAATGAGATCAAAAGAAAAATGACTCTTATAGAAAAGTGAAATCTGTTTGGTAATTGCCATCTATAACAACATTCATTTGCCAAACAGAATGTAGCACAGAACTGCCACATCGACAACAAACGCCACTCCCCCCAAAAAAATATATTAAAAAATGCTTGATTACATTACATGAGGATTTCTTTGCTGAAATCTTTCCAATACATATTCTAAAGCACTTTATATTGGTCCATGAACAAAAAATTCAACCTTTATCATATTTTGCTCGGATAAGATTGAAATGCACGTAGTACTTTAGAACTGTATCCTTTAATGCTGCTGATATACATTGAGAACTCAACATCATGGCATAAATTCAAAGTGAC
>JARBES010000124.1:4069729-4082069 GCA_030265145.1 Strongylocentrotus pallidus
TTTGTTCTGTTTGTTCTTCTCCTATTCTGCATGGTTTTACTAATCAAGGAGTTTGAATTGCGTAGACCTCCCATGCTAAGTAAGACAAAGAAAACTGTTTTCGTCTTCGTCGAGACTGACTCAAGAAAGGTGAGGGGTAATATTGGGTGTAACTATAAACTTCATTATTTTTTAAACATGTTTTTCTTTGCTGCAGATAATTCTAATGGTACTTATGTCATTTTCATTCTCATTCTCACTAACTTTAAAAGATGTTTAAAACCTTATCATAACTTAATAAAGATTTTCAATTATACATGAATATCATTTCCTTCACGTTGCTAACTTCTTCTAGGTTTTGTACTCCTCTCTCTCTCTCTCTCATCCTCTAATAATAATATGTTCTCTGTCCCTTCTTCTCCTATTCTCTTTCTCTTTCTTTATCCCCCTCTCTCTCTCTCCCTTTTCTTTTTGCTAGCTTTTCCTTTTATCAGATGTGTATTCCATGTCTTCTGTTTCTTTCGTCCCATTCACCTTTAATTGTACCATTCCTTATGAAATGTAAAGACAGAGGAAATAACTGATTATTTCAGTAAAATAGTTAAGTATTCATTTGTACCTCAATGGTCAGGTCAATAATAATCATTACCTTGCTTTGTTTGGATTAGATTGATTTTATTTTATTTCCGTTTTAGATTGATGACTTTGTGCTGCGTAGGATGATAACTACGGATAAGAAAGGAACTATCACTGTTCATGAACGTCCCTCACGCTTGGAGCGCAAAGAAAACCTCTTCAGGTAACACATCTCCATTCACAGCTACTTACTTGATAACAGCTATTGATAACAGCTAGTTTCAAACTTGTTTTTACTTCCTGTTTCACTAAGATGTCAATAAAACTGAGATCACAGGTTTTTGTTGTCCGAGAGGGAAGCTAGCTTCCTTCCATCAACTTGTTTTTGAGTTGCTCTTTTCCCATCAAATTGGAGTTGATAGAAGTTGATATATTGTCATCTCTGAGTTTGAGTCAGAAAATTAGTTACTGTCAACATAAAGTCGATGCCCACTGTCCCTCATCAGATGATATCATTAATGACAGCATTACTAATACATCATTGCTAGATTTGTTCGTAGAAATCTACCACTGTACAAGTTTTATTAAAGGCCCACTGCACTACCGTACTTGAAGCTACTTGTGCCCTCGATATAACAAACAATGCCTAATCGGTGACCATTGGTCCCCCATGATCCTCTTTTTCTTATTATGCTAATTGAGAGTTGAGTTGATGAGATAGCCACCTGTCAGTGACCTTCCTGGGTGGTCTAATCCCTCCTAGCCAAACTAGTACAGACAGACTTTAAGAGATAAGATTCTAACTCCAAAGCTCTATCCTATTTTGCCTCCAGGGATTACCTGTTCAAGACGGTGGACAACTCTGAGACCGTGACGGCCGATGCTTACGGTCAGCGCCATCTTGCTTTCCCGTTGCGAGACGTGGATGGGCGCTGTCTGGCTCTGGTTGATCTGAGCATCGGTGATCTGAAGCAGCTCCCAGGCCATGAGAACAAGGAGGTCCAGAGGATGCTCAAACTCCTGCAGGCTGCCCACAAGGAAGTGTCCCAGGAGTCTACAGGAGGCGACAGGAAGATTGTACTGGGTGAGTAGAGGAGGATACATGGTCTAAAGCACACCTTGATTACTGATTGATTGATTGATTGATCGATTGATTGATCGATCGATTGATTGATTGATTGGTTTATTATCGGGTTGATTGGTGTTTATTTTCCCCTTGAATTGCTGAGAGAGTAGATGGAAGTACCTGTAGATAAGCAAGAAGGGGACCTGGGAACTCCTCATGTACAGGAAATGACCCAAAATCTAGGAACAATTGTTTTTTTAGACCATTGTTCTAAGCACTGAGCTTTTTGCAGATGATGTATGGACACATCAGAATTTTCTAAAGTGTTGCTCACTATGCATATGAATCAATTTAGAGATTTGCTAAGGACTTGAAAAGATATGCTCCAAAAGAAGTAACAATCATTCTTTATTGTTGTTGCTATATATATTCAGAAGTCATACATTATTCTACAAGAGAACTATATATTACTACAAGAAGATTCTACTGCAACTTCTTGATCAGTTTTCATGTCTTACATGCCTTCTTTTTGTCTATGCACAATCCAGAGGCGGAGAAGGGGAGCGAGGAATCGCGTATCGACATCATGTTTGACCGTATCATGCTGACCGACCTGCGTAACACGGTCAGCAAGCTCAACGCTCAGGCCTTTGCTGAGCTCAAGAGCTACAAGGATCCTCCCAAGGTCATCCATAGTATCCTGGTCTCTGTCCTTGCTCTCTTCTATAGAGACAAGTATGAGGAAGGTGAGCTGGATGCATGGAATACTTGTAAGCAGGTAAGCATACAACTCCTTTTCCAAACCCTACTCAATTTTATTTCAATTTTTGGATGTAAAAGTAAATCAACGTTTCATCTGTCGAGAGATAGTTAACTCATACCCTTTAAAGCTTATATGTACTAGTTTGTAGGAGGGATTAGACCACCCTCCAAGGTCACTGGACAGGTGGTTATCTCATCAACTCAGTTCTCAATTAACATAAGAAAAAGAGGATCATGGGGGACCAATGGTCACCGGTTAGGCATTGTTTTCTATATAGAGGGAGCAAGTAGCTACAAGTAGGACAGTGTGGCTTTAAAACCCTTGTGATTCTCCAAATTTCCTTTACAAAATAAAAAAACATATACTATTTCAAAGGTTTTATCCTCGAAAAGTTTGGCTTTAATAATGCCTTTACAGCTCACAATGAGACCTGAAAGTTCATTTGTACTGGTTGCTTGGTTGAATGATTTATGCATTCAGTCACAACTTTACACACTGTCGTTCCAAAGTATGTGTATAAAAACATTCAATACTGTGAAATTCTTGCACAAATTTTGTATGCAAGATATTCTTGATTGGAAATAGAGATGAAGGAGATAGGCATCAAAATGGCAGGAGATGTGAGATTTAAAAAATGGAAATTTGAATTCGTCTTCTATCCATCCTGTTTGAATTGCAGTTCGTTGGTCCTGAGCTGATCAAGAAGATCGAGGAGTTTGATCCCACGGCCCAACACATTCCTGGAATCGTTGACATGATTTCTAAGCATCTTAAAGGTGAGTGTGAATTTACACAGTCATTATGTTTTCGGGTTTTCCGTCCGTCCTGTTCTCGTGTTATCTCAAGAACCGGCTGATGGATTACTGCTAAACTTGAGTCATGTATGTATCTTGCAGAGCTAATGCATTGATTAGATTTTGGGGTTGCGAGATCCAAGGTCACGGGGCTCATTATGTATGCAAAAATAGCTTGTGATGGCGTTATCTCAAGAACTGATTGATGAATTCCTGCCAAACTTAGGACATCTATGTATCTTGCGGAGTCAATAAACTGATTAGATTTTGGGTTAGGGCTTGAATTGTTAGAGCTTTAGATGATGGTTATGAGTGAGGAGGACAATCTTGTCAGACCCTGCTGCTGTAGATTGTTGTGCTCAAGTCTCTTAATCTATTAAGGAAATTTTTTTCATATCCTCTTTGCTGATCAACAAAAATTGAGATTCGCAATTCACAAATTTCTTTTGCGCCAAAAGTGGCCGCTGTGAGCAACTAATAGTTTTTGGTTTTATATTCATCTATAGTCACGATTACCAGCAGCTTTCTATAATCATACTTCAAGTACTCAGCATCTCATTCAGTGCTGGTTATACTCATCAGTCAATTAAAGATGAACTCAATACACATTTTAAAGCCATGTTTAATATCATTGATTACACTTTATACAGATGTGCCCCATGGTGCTGTAGCAAAGCATGGGTCGCTGCCGGCCCAGAATCTTTACAACTGGGCCTTTGTGTGTCTCTCCCTCCTGGAGCATACCAGCAAGATGACCAAGAACAAACCACCTGGTATGCCTGCACCCCCTGGTACAGCAGCCTCTGGTGAGGTCCGCACCATCGAGCAGTAGATCAGCCGACGTCAGCTTAGATACACCGACGAACATGCACGTACGCAAAGCTCAGCAACTAGTATGAGGAAATATGAAATTTGACAATAGTATAGAATGGATATAAGGTACTTGCACAGGACCTGTCTTATGACCATATTAGTGATTGCGGGAGTCTAGCAGCTCTTGTTTGTCAGAAAGAGAAAAAGAATATTTGGCAGAAAAATCATAAGTCTTTATTGAGAACATTTTGATCAAATCCATGAATTTTACTTTTCAACCAGGTAGCCTTATATACCCATTCAACGTCAAAACAAAACAATATTTGTAAATTATGACAACAAATATTGTCTTGTTAAAAGATATGTGGGAGAACTTGGGCTATAAAAAAAAACCTACAGGTCATGGAGGTGTTAAATTTTCAGAGCCTTGGTTTGGATCGGCTGTAGAACAAAAAGCAGTTAGTGAAAAAACTCAAGTATGCTTCTAGACCTTCAAAAATAGGAGGTCCTTGCATATGATATCAAAATATGTGCAAATTTTTCAAAAGCTTTGCTCATGATTTTTTTCACTACATATTTGCATGACTAACTTAAATACGAATTTGGTTACAGTCCTGCTTAATCTAAATATCTTCTTTTTTTCTTCAAAGATCAGTTCAATCAATATAGAATGGAACAGGATATCCGTAAATACTTTAGTATTTTCATTTCTTTGTTGAAAGTAAATTTATTATAAAGACATCGTACTGAAATCCTTTTATGCTCTATTGTACTAATTTTGTACTTATGTATTATTTATGCATGACCTAGGACAGAATTGCATAATTACATGTATTGGGGAGTTGATGAGTGTATATATATATATATATATACCTTTCTCATGAAATGAGTATATAACAAGTGTGAATATCCCAAACAATCAGAAAGAAGAAAGAGAAGAATAACAGAAACAAACTTAAGTGAACAGGGGATTCTTTCTAATTCTTAAATGTTTCTGAAATTTGCTTCCAGCTACTTATCATTTTCGTAAATTTGTATCCATCGAAACTGTACCTGTATTTATTCCTTTTCACGACACCACCACTGCCGTTCTGTTTGTGCATTTTATTTTATTTCTGTTCTTCCAGTCACTTCAATTATATTTCTTAGGTGCTCTTATTTCTGAACCACCATTTAAACATTTGAATACCTATCTAGTGTTTTTAAATCAAATGTATATAGGACTAGAGGAGCAATATTGTTTGTAGATTGACAAGGAAGTATTTTCTGTAATATTATTTACGAGCATGTATAGCCAGCAAAGTGAGTACGAGACATTTCTTATTTGAAACTAATTTTGGGGTGAATTTCCTGATGCTGCCCTCAAACTATGCTTCCTTCACGATTCTACCGATTTATTTTATTCAATATACCTGTACCTGTGTTTTCATTACGTAAAAAAACCACCATTTCCTCTGTGATTTCATGTACCGGTACTAATGTGTCCTCTAACGTTTTTATGGTTTATGATTATGTTGGGGCCGGAAAGGGATGGATACTGCACTGCTTTAATACGTCACTTAGCTTAAGATTTTGAAGCATTTCACTGCAATCTTGTCGAACAGACATGTTTGATTTCTAAGGTATGTGATCTTAGCAGAAATGTTTAATACTACATAAGAACACTTGTATGAGAGCCCAGGTGCAGTGAGAATTCAAGTTTTCCTTCTTTATTACTCGTTTTAGAATACATAAATTATTAATCTGGTTCCCATCCATGTATTATGACTAAAAAGTTTTGTTTTGTATCGAATCTGTATATATTGTATAGAAATAATATTATGCTCTGTATGAGAATTACTTATTATAACCAATTTAATAGAGCCGTCCATACTATACCGTCCTTCCATAAAATGTATCGTCTGTTTGGAGCCAGAAAGGGCATTATTATTAACTCATATACTTTAGCACAGAGTTAATGCCCTTCTGGTTCTGACCAGAAGGTATATATTGTATTATACTTACTATAAGCTATATGAATCAAACCTTGATATTTAAGGAAATTTATTTGTGATCATGATATGTGATCAGGCAGCTATCCTTGAACATTTCCTTTTCAGTGAATGTAAATAAACATTTCTTTCAGGCTATCGATTTTTCTCTTGCAAACTTTTGTATACTTGTATGTAAATTTGTATATAAACAGTGTACATTTACTAATTCTAAAATGAACTTTATTGTACAAAGCTCATGTAATGGGGTGAATTATATTAAAGGTTTAAAAGTATATATTTGTACAATATTTAATCTATTGTATATTGAATAAATTGATTGCATTTCCACCTACCGGTATCTTTTTTTCTTCCCCGTTTCTTTATTTCAACTGTTATCCAGAGACAATTTAATAATACATGATTAAACTTGAACTATAGTTCAGGGCAAGTCCACGTTAATGACCACCTGTCTATGAAGCCCGCATTTTTCATGTCCCTTGAAAATGGTTCCTAATTAAGAACATTTTAAAAGGAACCTACGGTATACATAATGGACACCTTTTCCATCAAGCAATCTGTATATACAGGTTTCATTTGAGAATTAAAAGTAAAATACTTTGACAACAAAATGCTATTAAATTAATATACCAACATAGTTCAAGTGTTTAATTGAATACGGGTGCAGGTGTTTCAATAAGTTCAATTCTAGGAATGTTTCCTACCAGAACTTCTGGTGATAACTGGGCCCCTTCAAACTCTTAATTCATAGGATCAGGTTTTATTGAATATGAACACATCCTGCAAAGTGGTATATGTTGACAATTGGTTTAAATTAATTAATCAAACAAAAGGATTGTATAGGCACTGCACTCCAAAGTAATTCCAACAAATACAATCTGAAAATTCACAAGATATTTCACTTTGTATCCATTTATTTGTTATATAAAATGTGTGTACAAATTTGTGATTTACGCAATACATCTGTATACACATTACAAATATTATCATCAGTGTAGTAGACATGTAACCTCAATATCTTTTCATATTTATATACATATTTACAATTCATTACAAAATGCTTGATTTCATTTTCGTCCTTTTGAGACATGAAGTAAAGGACCATTGGGAGAAATATGAAGTTTAAGCAAATTATCCTGAAAAAAAAGTATTTGCCTCAAGACCCCAAACTCAAAATAAACACAATAACTCTGAAGCACAGATCATTAAGTTTGAGGTAGCATTTTACAGTCATTTAACATCTCCTATAACATTCACAAAATAAATTATAACTATCAATAGGCTATTTCAAGTCCTCTAAAATAAATTATTCTACAACAAACAAGTCCATTTTAAATTAGACATTATATATGTCTATAATAATAAAACAAAATGAAAATTGTGTAGTTTTTAAACGACTAATGGCTTTGTACATACATGTATAAGACAACCAATTATTTTACTCTACAAACCAATCATTAAAATGAGCAAAGAACAGGTGAATGAATGAGCTCAAAAGCAGCCTTCGCAAAAAAGATAGCTCTGATCCTCTTTTTCATAAAGATTCAACGGTATGAAAACAGAACGCTAAACTGTAGCGACAAAGTTAAATGAGATTTTTAAGTAAACATGTACATGCAAAAAAAAAAATCCATTTACAGGAACAATAGATTTATGAAGTCGTGGAAAGTATCTCAATATATTTTTTTCTGACTAGGTTACACAAATCTATTAAAACAAGAGTTTCTACAACATGTTGTAATCACTGTTACAGTTAAAAAAAGGGCCAAGATTGAGAAAGAGGCATCAAATGTTTGAGACATTAATCTATAACCAACATTAAAAATAAAAAAAAGTGAAAAAAAGAAAAGTTGTGGGAGGAAGCTAATGGGATAGATAATCACCTAACAAACATTGACATAGCCTACATGCCTTATGTCAGGATCTTATCTCACTTAAGGTACCAGGGAATTACAGGCCGGTGAGCTTAACATCAATAATCTGTAAAACAATCATTGTATTTGTATTTGAATTTGCCTATGGGATCTCTCTATTGATCTCCCTCTGTCTATGTAAGGAAGAAAACCAAGTGGCACAAGGTCTTTTTGTTTGACTGGATTCAAAACTGAAACACTAACAGAGAACAAGGATTGTTTTGTTTAGGCGTAGCACTCGTAGCAATACCGTAGGTGTAATTCTGTGATCATTGCCTGGCTATTATTAAAAAATAAAAATAAAAACTCTTATCTTGCACAGTCTTAGAGGCATTTTCCGTTGTTGCCAGCTCCTGTATTCATCATGCTCCGTTAGTTTGAAGAGCTTGAGAGTTTGAATACAGTCGCCCAGCTCAGCGATATATTTTTTCTTTGAACTTGTCATGTTTTGATCATAAATTTTGATGAATAAAGAACTCTCCTTTGACACATATTTAATTAGTCATGGACATCAATTTTATCAAATGACCGTTGATGATATATTTTTAGAGCATTGTGTGGTATGGTGGCGTGGTGGCGTGGTGGCGTGCCTTTACACTTGTGCTGTTGCAAACACGAAACTAATACATCACTCAGAAGGCTATAAGACATGATTATGGAATACACAAGATCATCTTGCGAGTTAGAAACCAAAGAGCTTCAACCAAAGTGACTTCTTTCTCTCATTTGTTGTGTTGTGCCTTGTTAACAGGCCACAGGATGGAGTAACTATCTAACAAAATAATCTCTCTCCCTGGAGAAAAAAAACTAAAATACCAGTCGTGTGACAAATGTGGTACTGAATTAAATATGATTACTATTTCTTTGTAAATCTTAATGAAACCTTGCTTGACAATGATAGTAATTCATATTTTCAGTGTTTGTTGTGTTTTGATAGCTTTTTATATGTTCACTTGTCTGCAATAATACATTTGATGCAATTATTTGTCTAATAATTTCTTTGATCCCACCATATCACGATGGTATCACGGTTCACGTTTGTTTTGAGCAGTATTTTCAGTGTTTTGGCAAATTTAACATGTTCATTAGTTACATTATGTGTGAAGATTAAATTGTATTCTTTGATAAATGTATCATGTGTTTTCAAGGGATGTGGAATGACATATGTAGAAATGCAAGTTGTTGTTGTATAAAGACAAAGAATTCGTACCCCCAAAAGAGAGAAACCAAGGCATAAAAAAACTTAATATTCACTCGATTTCTGTGAGAGGGGTGCTGGTGTGGACACTACAAAGGAAGAGGGGGGAGGGGGGACTGGAGCTTAGAGTGCTCAAGGTCAGGTCAGTTGACCTTCTGCCTATGCAGGAGGAGGAAAACCAGCGAGTTCCTCTCACTGACATGCTCAAATGCATATTGTCCTAATGGAAAAAAATTCTACAAATCCTGTGTGAGATGGACAGGATAGCCATCTGGTAAGGACAAGCCTTAAGACATGATCGAGTGTACCAATGTGGCGTGAAAGAAGGCCGCTGGTTTCACAAGTCATGTGTAAACACAACAAAGGTAGGAAGAGAAACCTGCTTTCCTGCAAGATGCAACCACGTTCTTCATGGAATTCAAAGAGGACAACATGTTGAAGAGGCACGCAGGTCAGGTCACTGAATTCCATCCCGACACATCCTACCGGTATAACAAAGCTAAAGAACTTTAGAAAACTTGAAATAAATGTTATAATCGAAGATGGGCTCTTTCGGAGATGCAACCCTATCTCGCATCCATACAAACTAAAGGGGGGAACCTTGTTTCAGTCCAAGGAACAAGAGGCTTCTGCCACTGGTGGTGTCTGGCTTGGACCCACTGCTCAGGTTACTTTCATCCTTCTCCTCGATCTAGACTATTCACATACATTCTACATGTATATCAAAGTACGATAGACTTGAAATGGAGGTTTCTAGTTGTAAATTTTGAAATGTGATGTAAATGTTTAATGTGTACAGAATGTGTTTTTCATAAATTAATTATACAATAGTTATATATTCAGTTTCATTTTTTCTTGTTTGTACCCATCAGTAAGGTAGGATCAACCCTACAAAATTGTATTAAAAATAATTTAATCTAGCATAAAATCATAATCCGAGACAAATAAAAAAAAAAAATTCTTGAAAGTCACATAGGAGAGTCTAAATTTGCAAATAAATAGAAGTGAAGTGTTCAAATCCCGAGCTGCATTCTTCTCAAAATCGAAATTGGAGCAGAGACAGTGGATATTCCAACACCTTCATGAGCACCATGAAACAAGTGGCAGTACAGTAACCTACATGTTCATCATTGGTGCAACACCCCTTTGTCAAAGAGGTTCGAGGTTGGCTCTTGGTATGAAGAGGAAAAGGATGTGGCAAGCCCAACGTGCCCTTTACCCTCCCCTTGTTTTTATTTTCATGCTTTCAATAGTACGACATTTAATTTGAATATCATTAAGATTATTTATGAGGGATGGACTCTTGCATAAGGAATATATTCCTTTTTAGTTTATCCCTTCACTCCCATTATGTTATGTTTCTTGTTTAGATGTTATGTTTATTATGTATTTGTAAATGTGACTATTGTATATATTGTTGTAAAATGGCATTTGTTATGCCAATTCTCTCATTGTGTATTCGTGAACGTGTAGGTCGTATGTGTGACCAGGTGCAGGTTATTTTACCAGAGCGCAGGTATTTCATATACATACACATATGTATGCATCTTGGATGCTGTTAAGTATCCGTTTATCGTCCCTTACAGGCGCGCGACTCGCTGCAATGATCCGATATTCAAAGCACTGGTTCATTCGAGAACTTGACAGCTGAAGAGAAGGAACCAACCACTCGAAGCCTAAAGTGCCGGAGCCCTACTCTCGAGTCACCCTCCGACTTGAGAGTTTTTACTATACAACTAAGCTGAGCGTCTAGCATCTAGCTGAGCTTCATCTAGAATATAGCTGAGCATCGAGCTGAGCCGTTATAACTACAACTAGCTGAGCATCTAGTACATATAATATAAGGTTAGTTTATGTTCAGTCAGTGTCTCACGTTTCCTTCTGCATTTCACCCCTTTTCACCGCCCCGTAAGTAAAACGGTGGTTTAACTCCGCCATCATTCATATAAGCTATCTTCTTTCACTAACCACCCTATTTTACTTCAATATTCTGTATTTTTAATGAGTGTATATAAATGAACTTTAGTTTACAAGTTTACAAAATGCACTGTATATAATTATACATTCCCTCGTGAGGTACATTGCAGCTAACTTTTACAGGAGAGGGATGCAGTCTTCCAAAGTCTTGATTTCATTAGCTTGGCTTCACGACTTTGCCAATCAGTTTGGAGAAAAGTTACCTACTTGTGACAAAATACACCTGCCTTCATGTCTGACACGATCAAGCATTTACAACCAAATGCAGGAAGAAGTGCAGAGCAAGTCTGGAGAGGTCTGCAGCCGGATGCACTTCTTTTGTATGTGGAGGAAAGAAATGGCTCATGTTAACATTCCAAAAGTACATAAAATCAAGAGGTTTAATATGCTGTTCTGTTCCAAAAACATGGTTGTCAATTGTAATTATTTGTAGACATCCTCCTGTACCGATTGGCACTTGTTACTTACATGTAACTTTGTATCAGATGATTTCTCCTAATCCTGCGTGCAGGCAATGCAATACTACGTGCAGGCAGTAACTTGAGAACACTTGCAGCAAACTGTAACATGAAGGATGAAGTGATGAAATCGTGTTTTATAAGAGGTGTAAAAATATCTTCCTGTAAATGCCCATGAATTGGGCGTGAAAATGTATTGTAAAGTTCGGGGGGTGATTGATGTTGACAGTTTAGATCAGAAGTAGAGATCAGCATTGTGTGAAGTGCTACTAGAATATTCTTGATTTCACTTAGATTTGTACTGTGCACAAGAAGCGCTTATTATTGTAGTGTTCCCTCCTCTCCAATTTTCAATCAGAACCGAGTGGGAAAAATATTATAAACATATTCACAAGGCGAGAAGGGAGCCCAGCAAATACATAGCATAATAGTTGATGGTATGGACCAGAAGGCCACCAGCAAACAAGTGCAGCCTGGGAAATGCAATCCCACATCACAGGTGCTATGGTACATGGAAGAGGAAATCATCAATATTATTATTAATAATATGAAACTTGGATCTCAATTTTCACCATTTTCATTACATCCTAATGTTCTTGTAGTAACACATTTAACACAGAGAGAAAAAGAACCTACTTTGGTCATCCAGGAAAAATTGCCAAAGGCCAAGATATGCCGACTTAAGCCCCCTCCCTGAGTGCTGCCGACACAAGCCCCTTCCCGAGTGATGCCGACACAAGCTCCTCTCCGAGTGATGCCGACACAAGCTCCTCTACGAGTGATGCCGACACAAGCTCCTCTACGAGTGATGC
>JARBES010000124.1:4717941-4728491 GCA_030265145.1 Strongylocentrotus pallidus
GTCCTGACTTGGAGTTGTCGAATCCATTTCTTTCGATATCTTCTCACATCACATGCACATGGAGCTAGCACTAGATGAGTAAGCTTTCGAAAGACGAGTAACTTAGATCAAAACTGTACGTAAGTGAATGACTAAGGTGACCATAGCGATTGACAAAGCCAGTCGTCTTGTGCAGCACACTCTTTGGTTGCTTCGAACGTTAAAGATCGTCGGTGGTGGATGCACATGTGTATGTTCTTGGCCAGGCGCCAGTGTTATTTTTTGCCACTGGCTCGGCGGCCACACCCAAATGCCACACCCATATGGGTGGGTCTATAAACCCTCTTCTGTTTAATAATTACGAAGACAATTTTAATGACATTGCAGGGAATTGCGTCAAGGCATTAGTGCTAGAGTGTGGACCATGTTCGTTGAAATAATATCAATCTTGAGAAAGAAAAACAAATTCAAGTAGGGTCTATCTAATTAGAGTCTAATTGAGAAACGAGAAAATCCAATTGCTTTAAAATTACTTTGATCTGAAACTATGATAAAAAGTGGATTTTCTCGTTGAGTACATAGAATACTAAATACTAGAATCGGGTGGCTGCTAAAAATGCCTATTAAATGAAGGGGTACCCGTTGGTCCCCCATGATCCCCTTTTTCTTATGTTAATTGAGAGCTGATTTGATTTGATACATAATTACATATAAACCACCTGTCAGTGACCAATTAAGCAGGGAGGTATTATCCCTCCTGCCCAAACTAGTGCATAAAGGCTTAACAAATAACGAATCAATTATACCAGCTTGCATGCCCAGGAACTACTACAAAAGTATTGTAGAAAGGATCGTCTCTGAAAACTATAAGCTCTCTGGTAATACGCACATATTACGCGCTCAAACCAAAGACGCTATACTGACAAAGATCTCTATCTCCGTAATACATGCCAATAGCAGCTAGCAGCATGAAAATCATCGTACGCATCCAAGTGTAAACTCTGATGGACAAGAACTGGAAGTGGACTCCCTGATAATCAGAAGTTCGTTCATCCAGAATATAATACAGGAGGTAAGATGTAGGAAGTGGAAATATTTTGTGATCTCAACACCGGTACACAAATTGCCAAAGTCACTCAGACATAGTCTAGACAAAGACAGAGCAGGGATGTCAAGTCAGACTCGGAGCAGAGCTCGAGCTACGAGATCGAGACAAGCGAGCGCCGCGCCAGAGGCCGCCCCGAGAGCAGAGGCCGCGCCGCAGCGTTGTCTGGCGGGGTTAATGGTCAATAGGCCTAGGCTCTACTCAGTGAACGACTATACTAATTACTTATTAGTATATGCCTACGACTAGCACTCTATATCATTTGCAAGAATCTTCAAACCTGAAGGAGGCAGATGTAAATCGAAGAAGAGGAAGAAGAATTGAGTTTTAAGTCAGAATAGATGGAGGTGCTGGCAACTCTGAGTAGCATCATTCTCACTCTCAGCTCAGCGCGTAAAGCGCGTATCAATCCCTTTGAAAAATATGAAAAGAGACAATGGAAGCTCAAGAGTCAAGAGCACTGGTACATTCATTTAGTCTTTATTAGTAATTTAGTGGATCTTGGATTGCTGTCCTCCAAAAGATTTCGGGAGAGAATATAAACTGGAGGTGTGGTTTAGAGTGGTCCTATGACTCGTATCTTATTTATTAGATTTAATTTTTAATTTTGTAGGTGGAGGGTCAGGAGTCCTAGGATGTGTCACTCATTGCGGCCTTTAGGAATTAATTGTTTTTTTTTTGTTCTTGGGAAGAATGAGTTCAGTTTGTAAGTACTTCAGTTCTGGTATACCGGTACTAGATCTAGACTCTATAGGTAGATCTAGTCTGGAATTGGAATTTGTGACCTCTTTTTTTTTTTTTTTTTTTGACTTTGGGATGATGTATTTCTGGTGGTCAATGTAGAGGGATTCAATTAGCATCTTGAAAAAGCAGGAGACTCTATGATAACCCTTCCCCCCTCCATATTAAAAAAAGAGGTAACTCATCATTAGCGGATTTGAAAATGACTCCCTAAAAAAAAATGTCACACCTTTTAAAATAAAAAACAGTTACAAATTGAGCTCTGAAATAATGTAACACTATTTTGGGTTTTTCATTACCTACCGGTAGTACAAATTTACAAAAAGTATCATATTTCGCGCAATTTTCCTTAAAACTTGGAGGTTCTCTTTGAAATACATGACCCTGTTTGTGAAATGTCCTGCTCTTTGAAACTAAAAATTGCTACTTTTTTCAAATCCCTCAAAATTGAATTGTTCATCCCCCATCCTCCCCCCCCCCCCCATTTCCGCCTTTTTTATCAAAATTTCTAGCCAGTTAGTGTTTATGAATTCAATATTAAATAACACCACCATCACCTGCTCCAGGAGTTCAGGATAAGGTTGTATTTTGAATTTCCTCCCTTTTTTTTTCTTCTTAAAAATTGAGTGAAAAATGAAGAAAAAAACAAGATGAAACTGTACGTTATAAAAGATTGAATTTTCCTTTCATATTGTAGCTTTTATAAAAATGCCTGGTACAGAAGGTGAGGTTGTGATGGTGACCGGAGCATCTGGCTTCCTGGGTCAGCACATCATCAAACAGATGTTAGAACAAGGAGAGTTTCTCATCAAGGAGGTCAGGACCTTTGACCTACAACCTTTCACCTGGTGTCCCGAACTAGAAGGTAAACTTTCTTAAAATGAACGGTTGGATTAATTTAGGCTCAGGGTTCCAACAAACTCAGTAAGAAACTAGAACTACATGAATTTCTTTGTAATCATATTTTAATGTGCTTGTCCCATACGCCCACAACTCAGGCCATGGTCCAACCCACTCTAAAACCAGCATTAGACATTTGTTGAAACTTGTGCCATTGTAAAAAAAAGACCAAAAATAACGATATGACCTCCATTGAATATTTTACACTTATTTTTAACTGTTATCTTGACGAGCATTCATTTTTAAAATGACTAAAAATGTACAACAGCAACTTGGCTACAGACAGTTCAGATCTTACATAAGTCAGGGCTCATGTATACAGACTAACTGAAATCTGGATCCGCTTCCAAATAATTTAGTGTAGAGCCCTGCATAAGTGTATCCTAGAACATCCACCAAATTAAATGGATCATATACAATCTTAAACCTCCCTCTCTCTCTTCCTCTTTCATATTCTGCAAATTCACCCCTAATCCAAATTTTCCTCTATTCTGTCCCATTGATTCCCTTTTGACTACCGGTAGTCCACAACCCCACTACTCAGCTCTTGCACATTAAGGGTGACCTGCTGTGCATGGAGGAGGTGCGGAGGGCCTTCAAGGGTGTCACTGTTGTTATACATACGGCTGGTGTGATTGATGTGTCTCCAGTACCAGACGCAGAGCTTCTCCGTTCTGTCAACATTCAAGGTTCGTTATTTTAGCTTTGTTAAATTTTTTCAAACAGTAGTGGGGTATGAGTGTAACCCTCCCCTTCCCCCTCAACAAAATTTCTGTCAGCTTATTTGAAAATTATACAAACTATGTTGGAAAATTAAAGCATTGAGAGCATTTTCTCCTTGTTTTTCCTTTTGCTGCATGGTTGGAAAAATTGAAATGTCAGTAAGTTAGGTAAAACCTCACCCTCTTCTCCCATATTGTTCTAGTTATGCCCTTCTTACCTTTTTTTAATATTCTAACTATTCTGTTGGTAGTAGGCCTTGTTAGTAATTATTTTCTTAAGAATGTGTATTTGCTCTTTCCTAGGCTGATCAAACTATGAGCTATGAATTTCTTCACAAAATCTGTAAAGTCTGAATTTCTTTTCAATCTTCTTACTTGGATCATGAATTTGAGTTTTCCAATTTCTTGTTATGCCTTGAATTGTAAATGTGTAGATATTATACATACACATGCAAGTGAACCTCCATTAGTGCATAAGGCCTAAAATAAAAGATGTTGATTTTACTCCTTGCGACCGACCCAAAAATCTTGAAATCTACTGTCCGCTTTAAAAAAAGGTTCTTTTTTTAAACCGTTTTTTTTAGGAAAAAATGTATTAAAGCATTCAAAACTGAAAAATATTAGACCAAAGAGGGAGTAAAAAATTAAAAAAACTTTCCGACCGACAGACCCATGTTTATAGGCACCTAAAGGGCAATACAACTTTTTTTTAGGCCTTATTGTGTGTTCACTCAGCTACGAGGTTACTGATCAAACTCTTCTCCCGTATTGAACAGGTTCTGAGAATGTGCTTCAGGCCTGCATTCACCACAACATCCAGTATTTAGTGTACACCAGCACAGTCGATGTGGTGATCGGTCAGGAGCCTATAACAGCAGGCACAGAGACGATCCTAGGCATTCCTCAGCATCATCACTTTGGCCTCTATGCAACCACCAAGTATGAAGCAGAAAAGATTGTTCTCAAGGCAAGTAATCTCATCCTGAAGAACGGGAAGCGTCTGCAGACGTGCGCACTTCGCCCAACACCGGTGTACGGCGAGGGGGACACGTACAACCGGGATGTTCTGCGACAAGCGTGCCTCTACAAGATGATGGTTCGCATGGGGAGCGAATCCTCACGTTATCAGTGCACCTATGCAGGGAACATTGCTTGGGGACATGTCCTTGCCGTGAAGGAACTCTTGAAACCTACAACCAATGAATCGCCCGCAGGACAGGCCTTCTTCCTCACCGACGAAACCCCAGTGTCAAAGGTCAGTGACTTCTTCACACCATTCGTCATCGGCGTCGACGCCAAGATGTCCAGCTTTTCTCTTCCATTTTGGTTGCTCTACTCCATTGCTGTTGTGATAGAGATATGTGCCTGGCTTCTCCAGCCGATCTACAAGGTCAAGTTCTTCTTGACCACTGCTACTGTGACCTATGCCTACGGAGTATATTATTTTCAGTGTGAAGGAGCAGAGAGATGCCTTGGATATGAGCCTCTGTACACCTATGATGATGCTGTTGAAAGGAGTCTAGTTTACTACAGAAGGGAGTGTGGCTTATCCTGACCAACAGTATCAAATGATACTTTTTCCCTCTAATAAATGCAATGTATAGATATTACAATGTACCTTTTATTCCACTTCCACAGCAATAATTTGCCTCAAATGCATATATTGTGCAAAAGGACATCAACGCAGCAACAAAAACATATCAGCCACCGATATATGATATGAGCACCCCTCTGGCTTTCAGCAAATAATATGAAGTAATATTTGTGTTCAGTTGCTCAGGAAATTGTTTTTATAATTACAGGTACTATTTGTTTATGTTAGAAAGTCAATCACAAATACTCAAATCAGGCATGAAACATTATGTTGACCAAGAAAAAGAAAATTATCTGATGTGCAATACAACTTGATTCTCCTCCCCCCCCCCCTTTTTTTTTCTTTTACTCTATCAAAACAAGTATGGTTAATTTGTGTGATTGTATTTGCATAAGAAAAATTATCTTTGTTGATAGAAGATATAAAGTAAATATTGTGAAGCAAGTGGCCTTTATACATATTTTCAATAAAAAGTTCATTGATTTCCAATATGTTTGAATGAATTTATTATCCCTCAGTACAACTAGAAAACTAGTCAAACTACACTATATTCAACGGTTGAAAAGAAATGTAATTTATGACAAATATGTAGTCAACTTCTATAGTATTTTATCCAAGTGTTAATCCTATACAACTTTGTTTTTAATCACAGTTATCAAATCAATATCAAATCAATTACTTTGTGAAAAGACTAGTTTACTTTTAGGTGAGGCTGTCATAGCTTAAGCCTATTGCATAAAATGCTACAACGAAATGAACGTTACAAATCGCGATATAAATAGATTATTCTGCAATTTGGGGGGGGGGGGCCAAATACCCTGTTTTGATTGTGATCACTATTGTCCAATTTCAAAGATATCTTTTCACAGAGAACTATGGCTTGTGCCAAATACATGGTGTCTTGTTATGCATTACATGCTGAAATTCAAGTCAAGGCAAGTGAAATTTGGTAGATGATATATGACTTTATCTTTGTTGACTATCGGACATGCAGTGACTCCACGCTTGCGCTTCATTCACATATGAGGCGATAAAACTGTCTCTGTAAAAAACGGTTGCTGCAAAACTAGAACCATTATTGCACTAATATGAAATGCAAGTTTGGGCTAAACAAAAGGGCAGTTGCATGCAGCAAGGGCCCCTGCACATTTGGTATAAGATACAGACATTTGAAAAGCACTATTATTTAGTCGTGGCAGTTTTTTTTCTTCAAAGCAGTTTATCGCATTACATATGAATGAAGTCTCAATATGTTTATCCATCTATTGTACAGTACTTCTGTTCATTTTTATAATCTTTGCATGGTGTGATACGTCGTTTTCGCAGTAGGCTAATGCCCTACAAATAGTTCATTTTCAGCTCAATGTTGAGCCTGTATAAAACAACGCTACTTTCAAATGCAGTACTTATTTGTATATTTTTTTTTTAAATCATGTTATAACCATGCAGTGGCCTTTCTTTGTGTGAACTTTATGAATATTAACAGAATGACAATCTTGCCATGCAAATATGAAATAGATTAATACAGGGTAAAGGTTGAAAAGATTATGAAAGAACTTGATTTGAAAGGGTATGTCAGTTGGATGTCCAGACAACCCCCTGGACCAACACCATTAGGAGGGGGAAGGGGGAGGGGCTGGTGTAGACATCCAGGGCTAGGGGTCAGGTGTCCAATTGCCATTATATTAACCTTAATATGGTCTATCTTAAAGACTCCTGCCTTCATGGGAGTTATGAAAAAGGAATTTGTAAATTTGAATGCCTAAGTAAATTGTGCAATTGACTCAGCTGTTTTTAAACAGAAATATAGCTGTGCTTCATCATCAGTCATTATTTTTGTAAAATGATAGGTTGTCCTTTGTACATACTAAAGACTGTCAGGGGAAGAAGTCCTTTGTGCATGAACCTTGGTGACATTTATTTCATGCACTGAAGTCAAAAAGGTTAATAGCGTTCATCATTTATTTGATTGAGGTAATTAAAGATATAAAATATGCTCATGTAAGAATTGAAACAGTCCAAGCGCTAGTGGAGTCATTGTTAGTTTTTTTGGACAAGTAAAAAGTACTAATTTTGGTGAGATGAATAAACCTGATGAAACACCTTGTAACACAAAAATGTACTGAATGTGTAACTACAGGGAACTATCTACGGTAATTACATATTTTTCTGTACAGCACAGTGGCATTGTCTTGTCCATAATTGTTAGAAGGGGGAAAAATTGACAATATAGTCAAGCCTGCTAATCATATGAATGGCTAATTTTGTGTAATCATAAAGGACTATCTGGAAAGGTTTCATACACTACTTCTTAAGGGTATCATGAAAGTGTAAGACAAGAGGCCATCACTGTGACCAGTATTTTCATCAACACTAGCTGAAAGTTGAAATTAGCTGACACTATCTATTGCCAATGGCATTCTCCCACATATCTTTGTTTACCTGGAGAAAAAAAACCTCTTGTATTTCTACTGTACATTACATCCTCTCAGTGTGATGTAATTTTATGCATGGAATGCATGCATAAAATTGGAATGCAGGTTGATTAGTTAGTGATGTAATTCATAAATCGTCAGAAAAATATATAAATACACATTCCATTCATGTTTCTTGCAGTTAATAATTCTTCTGCAAGTACTTAAACCCAGGTTAGTAGTTGATGACAATGCAGTTTGATGTAATAAATGATCACTATCAGGGTATGAAATAATGAAATATATTATTAATTTTTTTTTGTTGCGTTTATTATCTCCATTGTGTTGTTCATTTATCTTTTAAAGGTACTACATTTATTAGATATTTAATACGTGGTCAGAAAGAAGTTGAACTGTTTATCAAATGTTTAAGTTGTTCTTTGTAAATGTGGATGGTCCACTATTTTGAAGTATGATACATGTATGTTATGTATGTGACAGATTTTTCTTTTTTCTTCTAATTTTGTTCCCCTAAAATTGTGTCAAAAATGTGTGAACTACAATGGAGCTGAACCAGAATTCGTCCCAAAGTCTTTGGATTTAGCAAGAATGACTTCATGGAAGTAAAATTTGTCACCAATAATTATGTTAGAATTTCAAAATTCCTTAAGATAATGTTCTTATCATTGAAATAACTGATTTCTGCAGATTGCTTGCATTAACTTCATTACTTCAATTTGTGACGAGACATGACAGGTAATCACAAAGACATGTAGTAACCAGTAGCATTGTTCTTTTCAGTTTATTCACAATTCAATTTAAAAAGGAAAATATTTATGAAAATTGTTCAAACATATCCATGTACATTGTCTTTATTAGATAACATCTCTCCCAGCACATGTCACTCTGTTAATGTTCAGTTTCCACATTACACAAATTAATACTAATCATATCTCCTATTTGCAAATATTAATTTCTCTTTTCTCTCATACTTAAAACAAACTAAAATTCTCTTATACCGACTGTAATGTTATTGTAAAGTTACAGAGACAATTTACCCTAGACACATTTTAGGGTGAAAAGAAAATTTACGGTTCCCACTTTCAAAACTTGAATATCAATGATCAATCAACCTGAAATACAAATCAATGGAAAGTATTTATGTGAATTGTACATTGTCATTCTTACAAATATACCATCAAAATATTACATAATGCAAGAAGTAGACTTTCAGTACGGTATATACATGTAATATACAGATATCGCAAGATTCGATTCCTTGTGCGTTTTCTGAACCTTAACAATTATGAAATTATAATTCCATCTGGACGGAGTATCACACTGATGGAAAGATAATTATAAAATATAGAATTTCAGTTTTTATTATTAATTAGTTACATCACACTCTAATACACATATGTACATCACAATAATATAAATCTAACTACAGTCCTTCTCACAAGACAGACTAAAGAAGAGGTACTTTATACAAGTTTGTTTCTCTTTTTAACAAAACGCTTACAAACATATCATCTTCTTTGGATATTAAAGGAATGTCTAGAAAATATTTACATTGTTTGGCCTAGTGGTATTGTTCATTGAAATATCAATCATCTCTCTAGAAACTTATTCCCAAGAAGGACAATTCAAGAGGCGGTACAGTTCATGATGGAACATGTACAGGAATTATGCCAAGTATATATTGTTTACAGATGTTATTTATAGCAATGCAAAGTTTAACTCAACTTTAATGTAGAATATCAACTCATAAAGACAATTTTAGGGAAAAGAGCTATGGTTTCATGCTTGTGGCAATTAAAACAACTAGACTTCCGGTAGTTTGTGCAAATGAATTATATTAACAAAAATATTGCTATCTTCTATATATAATTTACATAAAATGTATATGATCTTAGTTCACTGTTTGGCAACTTATCTGTGAAAACTTGATTTGTGCGCAAATAGAACAAGTGTGAGTTTAGAATGACTTTTGACTCTGGTGTTGTTGCAATAACAGAACTTTCTTTCAAACCAAGATGAAAAGGTGTTCATAGGGTTCTAAGATAGTGAAGAGAATCGTGATGAAGGTGCGTTTACATTAGCACACATATGCAAACTAACATTGTGATATTATCACGTGGAGAATACAGAGGGGCCATTAAAGTTGATATAGGATGGTTCCTAGTCCCAAACAACCAGTCTAGGGCTAACACAGTCTTACGTGCAATGGTGCATGGAAGAACAATTCTTATCAAGTTGTTATAAAGGGAAATACAATTGTTGGAAAATAAGGGTGTCAAAACACATATAGGCTGTAGAATGTAGTGCAATTACAAGTGAATTTTATAGTAACAAGCAACTGACAAAAGCACTTTATAGTGTGTTAGCTAGTGTTCTATCCATTCTGTTATCCAACTGCAGCCAAAATTTCAAAGACAAAGAAATCAAAATATTTACATTAATCAGTAAAAAAAAAAATACAATATGAATTAATTATATGCCCTCACTCCATTCAACACTGCTTTATATATTGTCAGTCATACTGGTAGTCAATCACCCATGCATTCATTAACATTTTGTGATTGGCCATATCTCACTTGCAAAATAACCCTTAATTCCAAAAACAAGGCAGCCAAATGTCGATTAAATTGTCATTTGTATCTTTACAAGATGAACATTCATACATTTTATCCCAATCAAACACAAATGCAAACAAGCACACACTATGTAAAAGCAGCATAAAGTTAGAAAACACTGGCCTTGGAATGACAGACAAGGACTTTGACTACTATACATTCATCAGCAGAGAAAACTGCATAATTACAGACTTTGTGTGTTAAAAGTAGTCATGAGTTCCAGCAATGATGCGGAGTAAAATTGTTAATCAAATAAATACAACAAAAATTTGTATTGAATGTCAAGAACAACAAAATAGACTTTATTATTGGATTTTTTTTCAAAGTCAATAGCCAAGTGATAGCCATATTAAAGGATAATAGTTGAATATGTAGTCCCAGATATCCAAAAATGCCACATAATATTTGGTTTGTGAACTTTTATGAAGGTGGGGGGGGGGGGGGGTGCGCAGAAAGTTT
>JARBES010000124.1:4756057-4767810 GCA_030265145.1 Strongylocentrotus pallidus
ATGTTTCACAGGCTATTTTTCCACTAATCTACTCAACAATAAATTATTTGTGAAAACTATTCATTTGCATTTCAGTGTTTATTGTATGTGTGTCCGTGCTCTCACAGGGGGAGGGGGGGGGGGCTAGAACTGGAAGGGAGGGTTGTAAAAGTCCAAGTGAACACTGGAAAGTTTCTTTCACCCGTCCACCTGTTAGTTCTTCTGTTTGTTATTACACAACTGTTATTTCCACAATTTCTGTTTGGTATTCTACCCTTCTATCTTTCTGTGTTTTGTTCCCATGCACCCACTGATAGGTATTCCATTCAATAAGGGTCTGATTTACAAATGAGTAGAAAATGACAATTTTGCATTGTTTAATATTACTTAAAGTTGCACCAAAGTTGTATTTCACATCTCAAAGTCGAGAGAAAACTAGAATGGATTGACTGGGTAATTGATAATTCATGGGACCTCATATCTTTGTGAAGGAGACTGGAAAGGAAACTTTTGTTAATACTGAGTGTATTTTGAAAAAATAATGCATGGTGACTTTTTTGTGTCTAACCAATATTCTTCAGGAATTAATGTCATACACTGACACAGTTGTTTGTGCATGGTAACAATGTGTGATTTAGAAAACGCATAATGGTGACTTCATTCATTCATAACTCATTTCTTTCTCATTGATTGATATCATCATTAACCATTGTTCATCCAATTGCTGGTAACTTCTTGGTTCATCGTTTTACTTTTTCAATAACATTTGTTTCTAAATGCATGTCCTAAAAACTTGTGGGGTTGTGTGAATGAAGACCGTTTGTATGCATTTTTGTAAGCAGTCACACTAAGGTATGGATAAGATCATTGCCAAGTGTGTAGAGAGAGGAAGAGAGTGAGGAGAGAGAGATAGAGAGAGGGGGGTCAGAGAAGGAGAGAGAGAGAGAGTGTGTGTTTAAAAGTGAAGATAAGAGAGAGTGGTGTAGAGAGAAATTGAAAAAGGAAGAGAGGAGAGATGCTGAGATAGACATTCAAAACAATGAAATAGAAACAAGAGTTTAAATTGCAAAGGGTGTTCCTATGAAAATACTTTACCGGTAAGCCAAATAACACTGAAACAAGTTTACAGTTTCTCTTTTTAATGTTGAAGATAAGGAAATGAAAAGATGAAGGATCATTGTCCGTTGAAACTCTGACAAGTTTGGAATTGGTAGTATGCATGACAATATGATTTAGATCAAGAATTTTTTAATTCATTTTATTTAGTTCACTTGAATGGGTTGAATGATAAATTCTGCATGTTTCTGACATTTGGTTTGTTTTCAGATATATGTACCAAGTCATCCAGAGTCTTCCTGCTTGAGTAGCATCTAGCAAGTCGTACAGTACTTTTAGTGTTCACCTTGACAATGTGATGCACGCATTACACCAGACTGATATGATATATGTACTAATGCTGGTTTGGAACTCTGAAATGGATCATTACTGTGGAATGAAATATGCATGTGAGAATACCCATCTACAAAGCAGAAGATAATAGCCCCTATTTTGCATGGATATTACTACCAAGGCAAAACTTTGCGAATGTACATTGTACCTGCATGTATACTTTTCAAAACTGTAATGTGCATGGATGTGAAACATGGAAGCTGAAGCATTGTTGAACTCTTTTTGAGGAACAAAAGACATTTCTGCAATTTGATACCAACAAAAGTGAACATTGAAGACTGTGTATCGAGGTCAGGAATATTTCCTCTGTTTGAAACACAAAGTTTCAAATTCATAGTACAAAGTGCTTATTCATGAAGACTTTTATTTCCAAAGACATTGACTCTGTGTGGATCACAATTAAAGGAAATTAACACGTGGAAATTATTTAGTTAGCTCTGGTATTGCACATCTTGACACATAGAAATTCAAAGCAGTGTTCACTAATTACAAAATCCATTTCCAAAGAAACTGATTTTGTGGATACTTGATTCGCAATGGCACTGAACGCTGACAACCTGATGAGCGCTTACAGGCCCTACGGTCACCACTGGCTAGACTCGGCCATTCAGGAAACCCTCTTACCGGGATCACCATGGCAACAGATCTATGACAAGTTGAGCCAGGTCCTCGCCAAGAGGATCCAACCGGAGTTGTCTGATCGGGACAAACGGGCGGCCATCTTTGATATGCTCGGGTCAGGGTTCCTACAGAAGTATCTCAGCAAGTTGACATGGGACAACCCAACAAAGGTATGTGTTTCTATGTGTTTCATGTGACTGATAATGATAACAATAAAACTGGTCTTCAGAAAGTGATACAGAAAAGATGTTGGATGTTAGTGTTGCAAGTCCTAGCTCACCAAATTTTGCTTTAAATAAACTTAAGCCAATTTTCTCGTATTTCTGTCATTCCCAATATCTTTTCCACGTAAATTTCAAGTGACTAATTGTATAGTTGTTGTCATCATTACCTGGTATAGTACCTACCCTCAAGTTTATACAGATGTCTCCTATCTGTAAACAAATTTAAGAATTATGAAACATATGCAAACATCACTTTGTTATTTATTTCCACTTCCTTTTAAAATAGAAAAAGATTTGTTTTAAAGACATTTTATAGGAAAATAAGCATTAATAATCTTCAAAGTAGAAAACTCAACTGCATGAATGCGTGCTTGATATTTTATTGATCCTCAGATCTGAAGAAACTGCAATAAATTGATATTTTTTAAAAGATGATGAAAAGGTTTCTTTAAACTCATTTTATATATGATTTAAGGATCTCGACAGCTGCAGTCCTGAAGAAAGGAAAGTAATTCTGCAGACTAACCAGCTTCTCCTGAAAGAAAAGCTAGACCAAGCAGCAACAGACTGTGGTTACCTGGTACCCAAGAATAAGTCTGGTGACAGTTCCCCTCTCAGCCTATCCTCGCCACCTCCAGAACCAGTGCAGGTACCGGGAGAAGTGATCGACACCATTTCCCAAATGGATGCCATATTCAGAGCAGGAATGCACAGGTTAGAGTGAAAACAGACATGTTTTTTGTTTACATGATCTAGGAATTAGCCGCAAGGAAAGTTTGTGTAACTATTTTTAGCTTAACTTCTCTGTTTTGAAAAGAGACACTTTTCATAAAATGTAATGTTTTTCTTATCTTTTTTCCAGAGCTGTTCTAGAAATTTCCAGTGCTCTCTTTTAACTTTTCCAGATTGAAATCACCCAATCATCTTGTCTTTGTTATTTTTCACTACAAGGGTAACATTGTGGCAAACTTCATTTTTTCTGCAGGAAGAAATATTTGTATTGGCAAGTGAATCATAGTTAATCACTTGCTTTTCTTATGCCTTAGCAAGATTTTTTTCTAGATAGAAGGTATATAGTGACAGCAAATGCTTCTTATAAGTTCTATTGAATTTCTACTCCACACTTGTTCTATTCTATTTTGTACTGATTTTATGAATGTTTTTGTTTTTTTTAAATCCTAGATACCTTGTGCAAGAGGGAATGACAGTGCCTCCTAGTCCCAGGTCAGAGTCACCTCAACCAACCAAGCCCCAGTTGACCCATCTTCGTGAGGTCCAACCTAGTCCCAATCACAGGGTAACCTCTCCCCCATCCACTCCATCATCCTCTGCCTCCGATAACCATGGCGACAACACCACTCCCACCACTACTGTCCCGAACTGCTGGGGTCAGACCAGTGACCTCCTGGGAAGGTCGCTGTGTGCCATCCTCCGTCGTGACCCGGGTCGCCTGGACGAGGTGTGCAGGAGGCTGATGGGAAGGCAGCTACCAGGAAGCCTGAGACACAAGGTTTGGAATGAGATGATGCTGAGGAACTACAAGCAGGTGCATCAAGGAGAGAAGTGAGTTCACTGCATGGTGCATTTATGAGTAACGTAATGTTTTCACCCATTCTCCTAACTTCATAAAAAGAAACATGTCATGGTGGTTGGAGCTTTAACATAGTTATTGTTGTTCTCTGGGTGTTGTTAAAACCTGTAAGGCTGATTGAATGTGAATATCATTATGTTACATACATACTGTTCATGCACAAATGAAAAATATCTCTCAATTTTACCATAAAATAATGGTTGTAGTACAAGAAGATAAATAAATAGTGAGTCATGGCCATATCAAGAAATTTTATATAGCCTAATTCAGCACAGTATTCTCAAACATTGGTACTTGGAATAAACCATACCAGATTTTCATGTAGTCAAGAGGAATTTTTATGACAATAAGATCCATTTATAAAAACATCCAACAGGTAAAACAGATCTGTATAAAGTATAGAGAATTCTGTACAAGAGTAACTTATGTTATAACTCCTAGCTACCAGCATATCATAATTTGAATGAATACAAGAACAGTGGGAAACATTAACATTTGATGTAAATCAGTAATAACATATCAGCATAAAATTGTTAAATTTATGATAACAATGATCTGTTTATTCTTTTTTGATCGAGGTATGGAAGAAAAACAAAAACGATTTTCAAACAAATACCACTGCTTATAAGAGACAAATCAATATCAATACACTGCCATTTCCATTTCCATTGATTTATCATCCATCAGAAGCTCAGAATGGTTTTTGAGACAAAACTTTGCTAAGACTGTAATGAGAGGCAAGGCAGAGCTTGGTATCACCATGACGACCAACTCACCCATCAATGGTCTGCTAGAGACAGCAATACAGGAGGTTTGTCATAATGATGTCCTTTCCAGTTGTTGTTTCATTCTTTTGCATTTTGTGCTCGTCTTTATTGTGAATATTGTTGCATTTTGTAATTACGGTAAAGAAATTGGGATGTCTGTGTAAAAATAGTTTATGTTTAAGGGAGGTGCTTTAGAATTGCTGTTGTGAAAGTGCATTTCCTTTGCAGTGATTTTGATTTATGTTGTGTTTGTACCTGTATGTACTCTTTTTAAGGACGACAGACCTCTTTTAGACGTTACCAGATCGAAATTGGTTGTTGGTACCTTTACTACACTGTTTGTAAGTCCTTATTAAAGACAATTGTTTGCATTAAGATGCTGATGAATTTTCTCAAAACTTGTTCCATTGATTCCTCAGAAGTACCTCAACACACCATGTCTGCTGAAGCATAGAGGTCAGGCGCTCCCCAAGCATGCCCTAGAGGCTCTCAACATTCTGTATGTCTTTGATAGAAGCTACCAACCTTACTTCATTCATTGGCTCTATCCGCTGCATCTGGCTCTAATGGAGAAATCTCAAGGAGATACACAAGGTTAGATGATGATGATGATGATATTGATGATGATTTTGATAATGATGATGGTGGTGATGATGTTGATGATATTGTGATGATAATGAGGATAGAAATAATTATATTGATGATAATGATGGTGTTGGTGATGATGATGTTGGTGATGATGATGATGATGATGATGCTGGTGGTGGTGGTGGTGGTGGTGGTGGCGGCGGCGGCGGCGGCGGCGGCGGCGGCGTGCCTTGTTTATCAGTATTAATAATGTTCTCCCTGAGGGCTCTGCAATCATATTATTACCCCAAGGATCAGGATGATGATAATGAAGAGGAGGGGGATGATGACGATGTTGAATATTATTGTAATGATAAGATATCACACAAGATCCCTATTCTCTATAACAAAAACTACCCTAGCTTGGGCGTGGCAGCCCGTATAAAACGCTAAAACCATTCTCCTCTTGAATCTAACCCCTATGCTTTCCTTCAGGTCCTGATGACCTTCCCTATGAGCTAGCCCTTCAGCTGCACCTGCTACGTAGCTACACCTTTCCTCGCTGGTCCAAGGTCCTAGCTGTTGCTCAAGATGTGATGCAGGTCATAGAGAGGGAAGACCCAGAATTCTTCAACCATCTCATGAAGTGCAGCAAGACCAATGTCAAGCTAGACCCCAAGGTAACCTTATACTGCTGTCCACAAACTATTGAAATTAAAATTTTAATTACTTGTATTTTTTTTAATTATTTACTTCTTCTTACTATCCAAATTGCAATATGCTGATATATTAGGCAGCAGACTCGTGCCTACTTTAAACAAAACATGCAGTTGTGAGAAATTGACATCATGATTCATGCAATTCATTCTTGTAAGTCCTTTGCATAACTAAGATTGAATGTATCCTTCCTTATGTATCACTTTCACTGAATATGTTGACAAATTTTACATCAAATAAGGCATTTAAAGTTGTTCTCTGTACACTTGTTATTAATGAAAGTTCTCTGTGGTAAGACTAATAACATGTTTCCTTCTATTCTTCTCAAATTCGAAATTCATGTTTTTCAAATGCGTTATAAAACAGAAAGTATAAGCGTTTAAACATTGTTCTCTGTACATTTCTCTTTTTCTTTTCCCAGGATTTCCTAGTGCACCAGATACATGAGGAGCAACAGAAGGCATCATCTCTAACGTCTCATGTTCCTGGTAATGCTGTCCCCATGGCAACGGGAAGCAGTGAAGAGAGGCAGATGCTTGCAAGTCCTCTAATGTTCCTTAGGAAATGGCTTGGAGAGGTGAGAGAAAAATGGCTGCATTTTATTCTTAAACTCTGTTTAGTCATTAAGTGGTAAACTGACAAACAAAAAGCAAAGCCAAAGATAAAAAGAGTGTCAGCCAACTTTGCATTTAAACGAATGGTGATGGGAATATTATAGGAATAGATAACAACAGCTGTATGCAGCGTTGGCCCTTCACATACTCGCTGATCTGTATGTTATTTCATTCGCTTCACAGTTTTGTTTAATTGGTCTGAATGGTTCTTTAGGCAGGCCAATATTCATGTTGATAGCCTCTTGCAGGCAATGACTGACCATGTTATCCCAAACATTCAGTTTAAGCAGTATTCCTAGTCACAATTGAGATTGAACTTTGTTTATTCTCTCTAGTTATTGTACATGTATGAAATAGTTCAAGATGTTTGTAAGGCAGTAAAGAAATAACTGGACCTATAACTGATCAATTAATCAGAACCTTTCATTTCCTCATTTGAAGAAGAAAAACCATTCTGAGTGTTTTGTCTTGTACATTTGAAACTGTGCAGGGTTTTGTAGGTGTGTGCGACACCCAGGCTGTTCTCATCATCTGGGACCAGTGCTTCATGAGTGGGTGGAGTCATGAAGTCCTCTCCAGACTCTGTCTCTCGCTTCTCATGCTGCTCAGGAAGAACTTCATGGAGATGGCACAGGACTACCATGTCATGAAACAGGTAAGGCATTATGATTTGGACAGTGGAAAGGTAATTGTCTACTAAAAATTAATATGCTTTTTGGGGATTGATTTGTAACGCAACTTCCTTTGATATTCATGTACTTTTCTCTTTAAATCTTTCTTTTTCTCATTTTTTCCTCCTTTTTTTCCTTCTTTTTTTTCAGTTCATAATTTTATTCATCTTTTAGTTGCTCAGGCAGTTCCTTCATCACATGTTCTTTGATGCTGTATTTGTATTTTATTTAGACATTAAACTGAGATCTTTGGGTTTCTGCTCTACCTCATCTTCTTCATCTCCATCTATCTCTTAATTTGTCTTTTTAACATGCAATATTCAAGAAAGATTTACCAGAGTTCATACTATGCTTGTTTATCATTGCTAATGTCCATTTTGTCTCTCCTTCATATGATACTAATGATGATAGATATTTGTCAGTGAGCCATGCAGACTGTACACCTTGGACATACAAAAGGCATTCCAACATTTGCAGAGTGAGGGCAGCGTGACTGATATACCATCCCTGAACCGACGCCCAGTAGCCAAACCTGAAAAGTAAGTGTGCATGTACATATAATTAAACAGATGAACATCTTGACCAATAAGGAAATGTTCCTTTTTACATATTCATGAATTTTTCAGTCATCTAAGAAGAATAAATTGTGTGGAAAAACATGAACAATGTATGGAAATAAGATCAATTTTATTTGGGATAATGTTTATAATAGGAAAGATAATTTAATGTTTCATCGGAATTTGATTAGTTATAGCTGCTAGTGTTGTGAGAGGTTCTTGTGTTTAGAAAAAAGCGTTGATTCATTTTGTCTTGACAAAGAAAATTGTATTAGTTGACATTAAAGATATTATATTTCAATTGTTTAAAAAACATTACTCTATGAAATCTTGAGGTATCCATTGGACCAGTTTTCTCCGTAAAGTTTTATGTCCTATTGAAAAAAAAAATTATGCTTAATTCTCTTTGTATGAGTCATTCCCATTGTTCTTTTTCTTGATTTTCCTTCGACTAGTCCTCAAATTCTGAGAGTACCCTCAGAGTTGGCTCTTAAAATGAAAAGACGATCTCCTCTGAGACCGGTAAAAACACCCCAAGTAGAGCCCCCTTCTCGGCACCCCTCCTCACCCCAGGTAGTCACCCCATCCCCCAAACCAAGTCCCCTTCCACCTGTTAAGACCAGTACCCCAGCAGGGGCGCGTGATAGCACCCCTGTGAGTGACCATCCACCCTCTGGTCCCCCTCAGTGGGGTAATGTCTCACCCTCTGTAAGTCTGCATTCTAGTCTGGCTTCTGGGTCTTTGCAGGGTCTCTAAAACAATGCTTACTGCACTTGCACAATATTAAGCTTGCTCTATCAAACTCGGTGATGGGGGTAAAGGTGAATGCTCCTTTGTACAATTATGGTATATGTGTCATGAATAATTATTTTTGTGATAGTCTATGAGTTGCACATGTCATCTTGTTGAAATATTGGTGGTGGTTTTAATCACTGAAAGATGTGGAGCACTAGATATAAGTTATGTTGTTACTTGTTGGTCATATATTCTACTTAACAATTTTGGATTATTATGTATTGTGGATCCATAAATGGAAGCTAATTTGTGTCTGTTATGTGTGTATTTCGTTGTGTATAGCTTATTCTAGTGTGTTATTCTTTTGTGTGTGCACAATGATTTGCAAAGTAAAACAAATTATCATGCCTTGAAATAAAAAATGTTATGTCCCCTAAACAGTTATCCTTTATTTTTTGAAATATTCATATCAATAAAAGAAATTTTATGGCGAAAATAGTCAATTCTGACTAATTGCCAAATAAAGCAATGACTACGCTGGATTATCTAAATTTCCTTTTCAAATTTGTTCTGTATCAATGTACATGTGATTGTCAATCACTAATCATTTATGTCTCTTTTCAAAATTGGCAACTTTTTTTCTTGTTGCAGGGCTATTTACAGTGTTGGTGAATGTGCTATCTTGTTGAATATGCGTAACATACCTATTGCTTTATTACTGCTAAGGGAAATATGTCTGAAATCTTATGCATGGTCATTAAAAAAAATTGCAATACCTCCAAGATTTTTTAAAAGACAGACGGCCATGTTTTGTCTATTCAAATGTCAAGGAAACATTTAGAAGAAAAAAAAAATTTAAAGACATATTTGTAATTGCATCACTCAGCAAGAAACAGTAGGGGTTCTAAATTAGCAATGATGTACCTGTTTTCATGATTGTATGCTGGCCACCAGCTGAAAATTGAGACCAAATGGTGAATCAAGATATTCTATAAAATTCTAATAGCAAGTAACATGATTATGACTTACTATAAATAAATCATTATAATCTTGATATTAGCCTTGTATGTTTACAAAATCCAAATACCCTACTTGACTGTCACAAAAAATAGTTGAAATAGGACATATTTCTTTGGTATGTGGATTTCTAATACTTTTCTTTGTTTGGTGTCTTCACTTTCTCCATTTTGCACCACTAAATACACCCTTATAGAATATATCACAGCCCACCTGTAACCTTCGATCCATCTCATTATGCACATCTTATCCATAGCATTTCCACCACTGACTTTACTAACATTCAATCATCATCCGTCCCCATCCGAGAGGATGTAGGGACTATCCCACCATCATCCAAAGTCACACCTACTTCCATGGTCCCTCCTATCTTCATAGCCCCTCCTTCATCCATGGCTCCTCCTACATCCACAGCCCCTCCTACATCCATAGCCCCACCTACATCCATAGCTCCTCCTACACTCACAGCTCCTCCTACATCCATAGCCCCTCCTTCACCCATGGCTCCTCCTACATCCATGGCCCCTCCTACATCCATAGCCACACCCTCCCAGGTTTCCCCTCCTGTCATAAAGCCTCGCCTGTCTCAAGGCACAGAAGTTGGGCCTAGTCTTCTAACAGTAAATGTTTCTGGAGATGAAGTAAAGGGTCCTAGTACCAATCTTCAAGGTGGAAGGTAAGATTGGGGTAATATAATATTTCTTTTTTTTCTGTAAGAGACAATCATATCATATAATGATACTGTGATCTTATATGTTATTTTTTAAGCCACAAATATGTTTAAACTATTATATGTTATTTGTATTTGATAATGTAAATTGTATGAATGTAATAATGTAAAGTGCATAGAGGATTGTCTTTGATGATTATTATGTGCTATATAAAATCACAATTATTATTATTATTATTATTATTATTATTATCAAACTTTATATTTCTGTGTAGGCATAACAGCATGCAAAGTTAGTTTTTTTCTTTTTGATGATGAGAAAACCACTTACACATTTTGTTACTCTAGTGACCACCTCTGTAGAAAGACCACATGTTTAGAAAGAGTAGTTCTCATTAAATGTTGTATGAAAGAATTCTGTACATCATAAGATACCACCTGCCCATAGAATCTTATTTTCCTCTCTCCCATGAATAAAAATTTCTTTTCAAAAATACTCTCCAATGTTTATGGGAGGAAGTATGTTAATAATATCTCACTCTTCTTATGTTACTCTATCCACTTTTTCTTCTTACTCTTTCTTACAGCACATAGAGATATATTGTGATATGCGCTATATAAGTATGGTATATTATCATTATTACAGAGGATCACTGTATTCATATTTATAGGATTTTACACCAGAAAGAAACAAATTCTACAGAATTTGCCAATACCTTATGCTTTTCCAACTCCTGATACCCCTCTCCTAAAATTGTTACCCCTTCCTCTTGATGCAACAGGAAAGAGGGCCCCACAGATAGACCGCCCTCCTTACCAGACGAACCGGTCTGGGTGCCCTTTGACCCCCGTGCATCATCAGACCTACCCAATGCACCAGCTCCGAAGGAAGGTTTTGATCTCTATATAGACGGTGTACGCTTCCTGCCCGACAACGCTACCATAGTCAAGGTATGCTCTGCTTGCTTTTTAAAGTCAAATTTATCATAGTGGCTGCCTTTTTATAAAGGCTGCTTGCATATACAATGGTCACCTATACAGTGCATGCATCTCAGATTTAACATTGTTAAACGATGCCTTTAAAACTAATAGGTAATTGAATTCATCTCAATTATTTTTGCCCTAATGGCACACACAATGTGATTATAACTCTACAATGCTTTTTAAACCTATTAAATTGGTCAGGGAAAGAAAAGAATCTGTTGAGTCTTCATGCAGGATTCCATAAAAGTTGTGTTGTATTGAATTTCTTGATTAAAATCAGGTTACAGTTAAGGAGAGATTTGCCACTGTACACCGGAGCACTAGCCTTGAACTTTGTACCCTGCCTGACCTGACCTGTCGTGCTCGCGCTCGCTGCCCAAAGTTTGACTACAGGGAAGAGATCGAGAGAGCACTGCCGGACCAGCTTGTGGAGTTACGAGTCTGGACCGTGGATAGATATACCCATCAGGTCGTTGTTGTAGGAGTCTGTGTATTGAAGGTCTACAATGGGGAAACCAAGAAGGTGAGTTTATAAAATGCCTAAAATAAATTGTTTGTCATTTTTATTGTGATATTTTAAGGCCCCCCCC
>JARBES010000124.1:4967961-4982069 GCA_030265145.1 Strongylocentrotus pallidus
GGCAGTAACAAGAAAAGGAAAATGGGAAAGCAGGATGATGATGACAGTGATGATGACGATGCATCATCATCATCATCTGAGGAGGAGGAGGAGGAGGAAGAAGAGGAGGAAGGAGGAGAAAAGCAGGAACAAGGGAGTGATATAGATGATGAAGAATCAAGCCTTCATCACCATGGTGACAAGGACAGTGTATCTGTTGATAGGATTATTGATAACGAGCAAAACTCTGCTAGTGCTTCAGACGATAACAAAGCAAGAACTAAAAGTGAAAGTGATAAGGCAGTGAAAGATGATGTCAAAAGTGAGCCAGCTACATATGTTCAAGTGAAGAGAACACCAGAGATTCAGGTATTAGTGTGTGAGCACTCACCAGAATATTTTATTATTATTATATTATTATGGGTTCTTTTAAAGCGCTCATGTCCGTCAAAGTTGACACTCCTGATGCTCCACAACAATTACCCTAGCTTTAGTGCATGAAGTACATCTTTCTTTTGTTATATATGTGGGAGCATACTGAGCTTCAGTAGTTCAAAACTCTTTGCTTTATTGCTGGCATATCTTTTAGTAATATAATTAGCTTATCAGGTAATATTATATCATCTGAAAGAAGACCTCATAATCATTGCTGAACTTTTGGGGCAGCTAAAGGCTTTGAGAGATAGAGGGCCAAAAATTCAGTCTGAAATTACTTGTTTTAAATTTTTGTTGTATGTTGAGGTCCAATGTCATCGTCTTAATGCCATTTGATGTGGAGTAAAATATTGAAATGTGCTTTTAACCATTTCTTGGTTTTACCTATATAATGCATCATGAAGGAATTATGGTGACTCTGTTCAGACTCATTCAAAGTTTCAAACTCAGTCTAAAATACAACATTTGGATTTAATTTAGCTATTAAATTCTGTAGAAGGTAATCTTGAAAAGGATATGCTTAAAACAGGCAACTGAGGTACTGAGGAAGGAAGGGAAAAGTATAGTTTGCACTGCACAGTTATCCTTTATTAATTAATACTCGCACCCTGTTCATGGTCGACTCATAAATTATTGCCCACACCATCAATTGAACAGAAGCTGTGAAACTCACTGAATCAATATTTGAGCCAGAAAAAAAAAAAAAAGCGCCATCTAATCATCATTGATGAAGAACAACAAAAAAACAGTATTGCCAGGCGGAAAAATCTTTTAAGATTGTACAGCCTAAAAACCAAATAACAACAACTAGATTCAATTCAATTCAATTCAATTCAGTTTATTCAATTCCAATAAAATATACCAAACAGACTACAATCATGACAGAATAAGAGTATAAATCGATCAAGAGTACAAAATACGGTAAAATGATAAAACAATAAAGCGATACATCAGATAACAACATAAGATTATTGGAATTGGTATTTAGATATTTTGGATATCAACGAAAAACATTTGTGTGTTATTGTTGTCTCATTGCAGGAGGCAAGGCTTAGATTGCCAATCCTTGCTGAGGAGCAGATGGTGATGGAAGGTATCCATGACAACCCAGTTGTTATCATCTGTGGTGAGACCGGGAGTGGAAAGACAACTCAAGTTCCTCAATTCTTATATGAAGCTGGTTATGCGATGTAAGTACTCTTTGTTATTAAAGCTTTATTCACTTTTGAACTGGTCAACTGTCTTTAAAAAACTGCTGTGGCAAAATATAATGGCATGAGCGTATAGTGCTAATCACATTTTCATGTATCTTATAACAAACTTTGTTGGAATTAATGTATTCAACAACATTTCAGTCATATACATCCATTTCCCTCTGTTTTGGGATGCAACCCTTTTAATAGCGTCTTTTAATTTTTTTTTATAGTAAACTATTTGATTGCAATTTGAAATTGTAAGCATGGATTTTGAATGAATGTGACTTAATGTTTAATATGTATGAATATTCTCTTGTGATTTTGCAGGAAAGGTTTGATAGGTGTAACTGAACCCAGGCGTGTAGCAGCAGTCAGTATGTCACAACGTGTGGCCAAGGAGATGAACTTACCAACCAGGTAATAATATTGCCTCTTAATTGTGCTCAATAGTTTGGAGTCAATGCGACAAATCGTATGCTTCTTTGATTATATTCTTTGATCATAAAAAAGTGTATGAAGATCGATTGTAATCACATTTGAGAAAGGTGAAAAGTTGTTAACATGCATGCATGTTTTGTGGTGTGTGTATGGGGGGGGGGATCAAGGTACTGGGGATTAAATTTTTTAATGAATTTGCTGACATTATATTTAGTCTACATTTTGTCTCATTTTTTCGCAATTTGTTGGTTGTCATTTTCGTTTGTCGTTATTAATTGAAGTTCTTAAATTTAGAGCAATGGGGTTTCAGGCATATCTTGGGTGTCTTGTCCTGTTGTCTGTTATGTGTAAATGTTACAGAACTGTACTTTGTGTTTCTATCATTCACAGTGTGGTTTCGTACCAGATCCGTTATGCAGGCAGTGTTTCAGATGACACAAAGATCAAGTTCATGACGGATGGTGTGTTAATGAAGGAGGTTCAGAAGGTGAGTCATCTATTTCAGATTATTGTTTATTCTAGAACCTTTAGCAGTTTGAATGTCAGTAGTAGCGACTAAAATGAGTATTATTTGTTTTTGAATTTAAAGAAATGTTTGAACAACTACAGAATATCCGATTACATAAGTAACCCCAATTCTCACACTGACACCAGAGCCTAACCTTGACTTGTTTTGCTAACCCTAACCTTTATTGAACCATACCCCTGACCCCAACCCTAACCCTAATCCAACCCTTATCATAAACTTAAGCCTATTCAGCTAAAGCCCAACCCTGACCCTAGCTTAAGTGCTAACCCTAATGCTTATCCTAATTGTAAAATCTGTACTGGTAAATGATGGCCATTCTGCGGTGAAGCCAAAATATCTTCATTCTTATGAAATGAGCTAAAATGAATAGTTTTACTCTGTTGTTAACTTGCTCTATTGATTTTTTCTTCCAGGATTTCTTACTCACCAAGTACTCTGTCATCATCATTGACGAGGCTCATGAGAGGAGTGTCTATACAGACATTCTGATTGGTCTACTCTCTAGGATTGTACCACTCAGATACAAGGTAGGATATATTATGGCATGCTTTCATCAGGATCTGCGAATCATTTCTATTTGTGGTCAAAATAGAAATGATTCCCAGATCTTGATGTTCCATACAAATGAATGCAGTGAAACTAAAGTGAACTTTACAGGTTTAGCTAACAGATTACCCAATTGGATGAAGTTGGATATAAATAAGGCCAGCCGAGGCTATTTATCTGCAAACTGTTTGTATTGTATATCAGCTAGTATCAGGACTAAAGTGCCAATTTTGCGTGTGTTTGATTCTTCTACTGTTTATAGTTTCATAATTTTGTAATTATTGATCAGATTTTCTGAAACATTTACCCATCCTTTCATATATATTGTTTTACCTTTCTTTATCATGGAGCAACTTTATGATATATATGTGTTATATCAGGATGGAGTTCCCCTTTAAGAAATCCCTTTCATCTTATTTTTCCTTTACTTTGATGTGCTTCTCTTCAGGAGAATACATCTACATTTGTTCCTTTGTTGTGCTCTCATAATCTGTTGTATTTGTTTGTTATTCTTTTCCAGAAAGGAAACCCTCTGAGGCTTGTCATCATGTCGGCTACTCTGAGAGTGGAGGATTTCACAGAGAACAAGAGACTTTTCAAGGTCACCCCACCAGTCATTAAGGTACTAAGCTGTGCATTTATCTACACTGCTTCTCTCCACCCAGGTGTAGGATGGGTACCTGGTAGGATGTGAATGTCATTGTCTTTGAAGTAGTATATGCGTGCCTGTTATATAGCGGCTCTCCAGTGGATTGAAGAGTGTGCACTGTAAAGTGTAGAATCAAAATTGAATCCAATGACCAGGATGATAATACGCTGGAAGCGCTTTGGTCAGTCATTATCTGGTTAGGTGGTGTATAAGAACAGTTAGTTTAATTTATTATCATTAAAAATTGTTCCATAAGTATCATGGTTTGAAAGTTCCCCTTTTTTTTTGGGGGGGGGGGGGGTTGTGATGTAATCAGCCCTCAGCTCTACAATTTGTTTTGAGTTTTCAAATCCAATAACAAGGCTCATTCATTCTCTTCTTTATTTGGGCTCCATTAGGTTGAATCTCGACAGTTTCCAGTGACCATTCATTTCAACAAGCGCACCCCTGTAGAAGACTACATCACTGAAGTACATCGAAAGGTAAGAATCCACAAAGAAAGTCAACACTGCAAAAAGTCATCAAGTTTACTGCAAATTGTTCATGGATTGTTGAGTTATGTTATTAGGTTTCCCTGGTTACTATCCTGTGTTTTTTATTTTGTAGCATTTGGGATATGACAAATATGAATTAACAGCATGACCTCAGTATTTGGAATGGAAAAATGTGATGAAATCTTGAAAAAAAGACATAGAAACAAGGGGCATGTTTACAGTGAGATATATGTAAAGAAATGTATAGAAGTATGGTAGGATGGGAATCAATGATTTTTCCAGCAACATTTTCTACCATTTGGAATGGAGCAATCAACAATTATCTCTCTCTCTCTCTCTCTTTTTCTCTCTCTTTTTTTTAGGTCTTAAAAATTCACCGTACGTTGCCACCAGGGGGCATCCTTGTCTTTGTTACCGGTCAACATGAGGTCAACACACTTTGCCGTAAATTCAAGGCTGTGGGTAAGAGGAATATTTCTTATACAAGAAACCATTTCAATCATCAAATTAGTTACACACTTAATTTTCTTTAATCAGTAATTATTTTGACCAGTTAGAAATTAAAGTTTATTTTACATACCTCTCATTTCGATTACTGTGATATCATTTTATAGGGAAGAGAACAGGTCCTAAGAGAGAGCCCGATACATCAGGTACAGGTCCTAATAAAGACCAGGACCCAAATGAAGACCAGGAACCAGTTCAAGAAGATCTCAAGAAGGCGGAAGAAGAGAAGAAGGCTTTCAAGAAATGGAAACTACCCAAGATCAGTTTGGACAGGTTTGTCAGTCTTCTTCTATTAAACCTGTTCAAGACAAGAATTTTTAAAGGGATAAATGGTTCAGTTGCTGTGCTTCAAATTAGCAACACTGGCATTTTACCCATATTCATTTATTTTGTCAAATGAAAGGTCTTGTTTCTTTAAAGAATTAAAAAAAAGGTGTATCAATGGAAAGTTTAAAAATTATTTAAAAAAAGTGAACTTGTTTAGAAAGAACAGCAGTTTTGGACTTAACAGGATTTTAATATATTATCTCATCTTTCACGTGAAATTCTATACAGAAATACAACAAAAATGGGCACAGTTTTTACAACAATTTATATCTCCTGCTCATGCTTCTGCTATATTTCTTTTGGCTTCAAAATAAAGTCAATGAAACAACCCAACAAAAGATTATTCAACTGGAATATAGTTAGTTTGAATTTGAGCATTTACGCACTATTTCTATGTGTTGTTCATCTGCTACTCTTACAGTTACTCAGCCCAGCCCCATGATGTGGAGAATGATGTCGATGACGAAGTGGATGGTGACGTCGACAGTGATGACCAGTCAGAGGAAGAACTTGAAGATGAAGTTAAAGATGAAGAGGTAGGTGCAAACAATGTAATTCTTTTTCTTAACATTTACAATTTTGTATGCACAGTTGCTCTTAACTTGTAGTTTGGCTCAAACTGTACTCATAGCCCTAAATATAGTCCTAATACTGAGCAGACAGTGATGAAAGTTTGATGTCTTACCTGTGTCCACTTTTTGTAAAGTTACCACATGCCTTCTTTCTGGGATTTTAAAAGGAAAATCAAACAGTAAATCATTTAAATGACAACATGTTGAATAGTTCAAAATTACTGTTTCCTATACACCAATTGGCTACTGTTTAACATATTCTTTACAGCTTCAGTCCATGTACATTTTTAGTTGCATGATTATTTGCAAGAAGAATGTAATAAAATTACAAAAGTAAACATTGTCGCTACTTAAACAAAAAAATGCTTTTCAATTTAGTCTTGTAACAGAAGTGATAGATTGTCCAAGAAAATTAGATATGAGATTGTGCTACTTTTCCTCAACAACAGGAGAAAATCCTGGACTCGGAGGCTGCTGAGGACCAGGTCCCGATGCATGTCCTTCCTATGTACTCCCTGCTGGCCCCTCACAGACAGGCCCAGGTCTTCCAACCAACTCCAGAGGGCACCAGAATGGTCGTTGTGGCAACCAATGTGGCGGAAACCTCCCTCACCATCCCAGGCATCAAATATGTTGTAGACACTGGCAGGGTATGTCAGGTTATATTTGTACGATGTTATAATTATGAATATTCCTCACTTAACAATGATTACAGAAATAATAACAATGCCAAATCTATTCTATTTGTATCATCAATTTGTTTGCAAGTAGGGAATAAGTAATAAGTTATGATCTATCCGACTGTGTATTATGTGTACTTGTCTATATCTAAGTTTTGTTGAAATGCTTTTTAATACTTGTAAAACTTGCAATGTGATTTAGCTTTAGGGCTACCATTTTGAAGTTGTCTAATAAAAACCATTCTACTACTACTACTACATGATCGTATTGGTGAATCTTTCTTGACAATGTATGTACCGTAGGCATTTAGAAATTTGTCTAAATTTCATCATAGACATGATAAATAACTGTGTAAGCCAATATTTTCACATACATAGTTTTTCATGGATGTCACGGACATAAACCTTTTTTGTGTGAATACTTGTTTTTGCAATAAGTAACACAGACTACTTACAGCAATTCAAGAAATTCATCCCCCCCCCCAAAAAAAAAAATGTTGTGAAAGTAAAGTAAAGGCTTATTCAGCAGAACTCTGCCTTTATAAATATTTTGTCAGTGTATGAATGCTTCGCAGATTGTTATTCCTTATTTTGTCCATTTGCTGAACTTGTCTTATAGGTCAAAAGGCGTTTCTATGACAAGGTCACGGGTGTGTCCTCCTTCAAGGTTGACTGGACATCTAAGGCCTCCGGCAATCAGAGAGCAGGGAGAGCTGGTAGGACGGAACCTGGACACTGCTATAGGTAACAGTCATCATGACAATGACAATGGCAAGGATGGGGTCAAGGGTCATCCTGATAAGGGGAAATATAATCTAAATGAATTCATACACGATTTAAAGGTTGTATACCAGATACATCTTTATTAGAAAATAGAGAAAATGATGTGAGTTCAACAATGATGTGAAATTTGATTATATTTGTATACTGAACACTTTTGTCTCTTGGCAGTTTACGTCTTGGTCTGCATTAGTGTTTGTTCCTGAATGCTTTATGAGAGGCGTTATTTCTAGGACATTTTGATATTTGTGTTGTTATGTATCAACCTCATTTTGATTACATTCGAACACTTCAAACCTCAAACTAATTAACTGATCTCTTTGTTGGTCTTGATTATCTTTTCCTTCTGATCAGGTTGTTTTCATCCGCTGTCTTTGCTAATGACTTTGAGACCTTTGACCCCCCTGAGATCACCAGGCGACCTGTCGAAGACCTCATCCTGCAGATGAAAGTAAGTGCAGCTCTTCATTTTCATTCATTCAATTTTCTACTTGTTGGTTGTACATTATCCAAAGGGCATAGACGATTTCTTTGTTCACAGCTTGATCAATAGTAGGCACTGTTAAAGGCCATTTCATGATTTGAACTATGTTCTTGAAATGTATACGCTTAAAACATTGGCTGTTCTTTTCAAAGTAGTAATGGAGCACAGCCATTATTGTCAGAGAGTTTTTGCAGAGTTGATCTCTTTACATTTTTGACACTTTTATTTGAGCCAGGACCTATTTCTCAAAGCCTTTTTTCAATGACAAATGACAAAAATCAGTTACAAATCTGCTGATAACCAATCAGAAGCAAGGATTTCACTAGCTTATAACAAAAACTGTCATTTGTCATTGATGACAAGTTATGTGAAATGGGGCCATGTCATTTAAGTTGTTATTAAGAAATGTGTTTTTGAAAGAGTGGTCTATATAGAGAAGTATTTGTTATATTGAGCAAACTCAAGTTCATATTGGTCAATTGTTTTATTTTTGTTTTCATTTCAGGATATGGGCATAGACAAGGTGGTCAACTTTCCTTTCCCAACATGTCCAGATGAAGAGAGTTTGAAGGTAAGCCATTTGAATTATCATCGTAAAACATCTACTCCAATTTTTATTTATAAATGTAAGTTTTTTATGCCTTCGCTACAAAGTAGCCGGAAGTCTAACACCCTCTTGGCGGTAGGGTGAATTGTCATGGAAGCATGTTGTGTACAATTCTTTGACTGCAGTGAAAAGGCTGATACTTCATAATCATGCTGTAATCGTATTCTTTCAAATGTCTTTTATTTGATAGGCTGCAGAAAGGTTGCTGATCTCCCTAGGTGCGTTAGAACAACCTCCCAAGCCAAAGAGATTCAGAGATATGAAGAAAGGTAAATAACACTTTTGATTTGGAGACTTATTGATTTTCCTCTGTTAGTTTTGAGAGTACCAATAACAGTAGAAGTAAATCATGTCATGGCATGCAATTTATCTTGTTTAGGCCGAAAAGGAAAAAAATATTGTTAGGTTGATTTAGTTATGATGGAGAGTTGGTGGCTGCACATTTACGTGTACATCCAAATTGCAGTGTTAGATCCATTATCATCAACATTTGACTACATTTCAATTTGCTTTCTCCATTTACTGTCATTTCAAGTTGTATATTACATATATTCTCTATTATAAACAGCTTTTATGGCTTAATGTTTCGTCAACTATGGAAATGAAATGTGTCGGTTGTGTATATTGCTGCCAATAACTGTTTATTGATATCTCTTTTTGATATGGCACATAATAGAATTCTTCAGCACAAGGATCACCGATGTTGGTCGAGCCATGGCCTGTTTGCCTGTAGCCCCCTGCTATGCTAAGATGATCTCTCTCGGTCAGCAGGAGGGATGTCTGCCCTATGTCATAGCTCTTGTCTCAGCACTCACAGTCAGAGTAAGTATCAGCATGCAGAGTCACAGTCACTGATTTGTCTGCCTCATGCCATATCACTTGTTGGGCACTTACATTGTGGGTAAGCTACAGATATGAATAAATGTTGAATAATTCATGAATGTTGAATAATTCATGAATCAGATGAATAAATTATATGAATATGAATATTCATTTATATGCATAAGTCATACACAAAATGAAGGATGTATGAAACAAAATAAAAAATGAATATGTCAATATCTTAATTTACAAGTAACATGAATAGTCAAGATGAAAGAAGTAGTAACTTCACATTCTTCACGCATCAATAGGTAAACTTAATTTGGAATTCTTCCTATTTTCTGGTCTTCATAATTGAAGGTCTAACTATCTCTCTGTGCTTGTTAGAGAATTGAAAGCAATTTAAACCAATCTTCTTCAAGTGTTTCATTCCTTCATTTAATAAGTTTGCTTTGCTTCGCTGTATAAATTCAACACATGAAGTGCATTAAAAGCCTGTCTGTACTGATTTGGCCAGGGGGGTAAGACCTCCCTGCAAGGTCACTGACAGGTGGTTATCTCATCGAATCAGCTCTCAATTAACATAAGAAAAAGGGGATCATGGGGGACCAACAGGCATTGATTAGGCATTGTTTGCTATATAGAGGGCGCAAGTAGCTATAAGTAGTGCAGTGGGGCTTTAAGGCATTGCATTGTTTGTGTCTATGTTTGACTAATTCAGGAAATCTTTGAGGAGAGTTCAATGCAGGGACACACAGATGCAGAGGTGAGTGGTCTCTCAAATTTGTTGAAAATTCAGTTTTGTGTTTATGATTAGTTTTTAGCATTATAAGTCTATAATAATAATCATAAAATAGAAAGAAAATAATGTAAAAATATATTATTGATGTATCGTGTTGATATCTGTCTATTTTTCCAAAGTTTTCTCTGAATTCAATATACAACCCATTAGTTTTCATCTTTATCTGAGTATAAAATAAATCTTTATTGACCTTCCATCAATCATAAAATTAAAAAAAGTATAGAGGCAATGATTTGTTTTGTAATGAAAATACATTTTATGGCAATAAACATTCAGTAAGCGTGTAAATAACACAAATCAAACTTAAAGCAGTATGATTTCATGAGATCCGTTTATTTTTTTGTATCCTTTTAGAGAGAAGCGCACAAGAAGCTTCAAGCGAGAGTGGCACATAACAAAAAGATCTGGGCTGGAAAGGTATGTAATGGAACTTTACTCTTTTTTCAACAGTATTTTTCGTCTATGTACATAAATACAAGCACATACATGAAGTGATTGTCAAAAGCTTTTATCAATATGGAACAAATTTTACATACATATTACCTATAATAATAATAATAATAATGGAGTCTCATAAAGCGCTCATGTCTGGCACATTGCCACTCCTGGTACTCCATTATTATCACCCTGGTTTTAGCGTGGCTGGCGGGCAATAGCCAGATTGCAATTGTAGATTAATATCTTGCCAAAGGGCATTAGTGCTGCGACAGGGATAAGCAGCCCGTATTTTGCGGTACACAGTCCGGAAACTCTTATAGGAGACTTGATGGTGTTGCTGAGTGCCTTGGGTGCATCTGAGTATGCTGGCTTTTTGATTTTGTTATTTTTTACACATTTTTACACATTATTTACTCGCGCTCGTTTCTTTAGATCTTCTACAGCTTCCCATGTCATTTCTTACTTTCCATTTTTTAAAATTTCAACTTTGTAACCTTTGTTGTATCAGTCTCCCGACTGTTTTAACAATGAATTTTGTTTCAATAAACTGAAATGAATGAGAAAAAAAATATACCCCTGCATTCTGTGCCTTATGTGATCTCAGATACAAGGCGATGGGGGCAATTAATATCCATTAGATTAAAATAAATAAATTCATTATTTAAATGTGAAAGTAACCAGCCCTTGCCCCACTTATTTTCTTCCCTAGGGTGATAATGCTCTTCTAGGAGACCTGATGGTATTGTTGGGTGCAGTGGGTGCATCTGAGTACGCTGGCTGTACCCCTGGCTTCTGTGCCTCACATGGTCTAAGATACAAGGCTATGGTGGAGATCAGAAACCATTAGATTAAAATCAGTTCTTACCCCACTTATTTTCTTCCCTAGGGTGACAATGCTCTTCTAGGAGACCTGATGGTGTTGTTGGGCGCGGTGGGTGCATCAGAGTACGCTGGCTGCACCCCTGGCTTCTGTGCTTCACACGGTCTAAGATACAAGGCTATGGTCGAGATCAGAAAACTGAGGAGGCTTCTGACAAATGCAGGTAAGATTCTAATCATTTCCCTGTAAAACCAGAAACTTGTGATATGTTCATGAATTTCGCAAGGGCTTTCAATTTGTATAAGTTGTATGTTGCGAAATTTTTCTGCTGTTTACAGTAGACCATAGAGAAAAAGAATTTAAAGATGTTATTGAGGCGGGATAGCTCAGTCGGTTCGAAACCAAGGCGATGTGCTAGTGCCTTTTGGTAAGGCATTAATCCTCACTACCAGGTCCCTCGGAGACCTTAAGCCGTCGGCCGTCTGGTTGCTTATTTACAAGCATTTATGATTTCTTAGCAGTCAGGTAAAATAACCATCACATCCAATTATCAATCATGCAATTTGAATTTTGCAAGAATCTGTCTAGAATTTACTGAATGGCTGATTATGTCATGATAATAACATGTGTGTTTCATAAGACTTTTGAATCATCAAAATACAATAACAAAATGTGGAAATCTTGCTGAGTAATGAACTCATTTTGAAGCTCATTTTTATCCCCTATCCTTTCTTTTTTCTCTCAGTTAATTCTGTTGATTCGGACTGTGGAGTCTTCATGGATCCTAAGATGTCCCCACCCACTTCCACTCAGGTAATATGACCTATAGCTAGAGATCAAAGAAATTTATAAAGATTATGTTGCTAGCTATCATTATAATTAAATTTAAAGACTATTTGGAAGCCTGATGTACCTGGGAAGAGGAATATCAAACTGCCAAAAATAATATATCAAATAATCTTTGATAATGCATATCTAGTTTTTGTAGATAACTAGATACTTCAACAAAAAATAAAAAAATGGAAACAGGAACCAAAGTTACCAACTTTCTTGTGGAATCTATTTGTAATACATGGATGTAAACTACAGTAGGTCATAAAATAATGAAGTTCTCCCCAGTTAATTGATGTGATTCTAAAGCTTCACTGCCTCATACATGTAATTAACAAACACTTGGTATTAATCTTAGATTGCCGTTCTTTTTCCCTTCTCATATTTATTTTTCAGGTGAAGATGCTTCGTCAGATTGTCTTAGCTGGCCTTGGACACCATGTAGCAAAGTAAATGTTCTCTTTCTTGTAATTTGATCCTTGATTCTTTGAAAGGGATCCAGTCTTTTGTATCCAGACAATTTGCTGTGTAATAACATATCAAAATATTAGTTGATGTATACTATTGTAGAATTTAATTCTAATTTTTTTTCTTTTTTTTCTGGATATGCAAATATGTGAACTAGAAAAATTAAATAGTGTATGAAGCTACATTTACATGCAACCCCATTATGATCCCTTTAATGAAACCCACAATTTTCTTTTTTACTATCAGACGTATGTCATCTAATCAGGAGGGCTTCGAGCGAGGAGGTTATCATAGTGTGGGCATAGAGGGAGCTGCTTTCATCCACCCCAACTCTGCTCTTTTCAAGACGATGCCGGACTATGTTGTCTATCAGGAGATCATCGAGACCACTAAGCCTTACATGAGAGGTCAGTTTTGTTATAGTTTATCATGAATGTTGATAATAATAAAAATAATTAGATCAATTTATACAGCCCAGCTACTATATAAATATACTCTACTGCGCTGTGATGAAAATAAAACTCTTAACAGTGCTACTTTACAAAGACACAATTTAGAAAAAAAGCTCCTGAAAACAAATGCGTCTTCAACAAAACTCTGAAGATAGCAACAGATGACATGATAAGAACTGCATTGTAGAAGAAACTGCCTGAATCTAATTCTGAGTTGTTGCGCAATAGATTGATGGTTTGGATACGCAAGGTGTGGACAAAACCACAATAATGTGTTTGAAATGACAGTCACTGACATCATGTGTTCTGTTGTTTGACACATGTTTGGGACAGCCAGCTTGATTTTCTAATCTTTCTTTTCTGATTGCTCACCTGTTTTATATTTTTAATCAAGGCTATGTGGCATTATATATGATTTATTTGCAGTATTGAACAGTCTCTGTAAGTTTGGTTTGAATCTGTGAAATTTGTTTCACTATATATTCTTCCTTCTTCATATTATTTCAGGTGTTACTGCCGTTGAAAGAGAGTGGTTACCAGTTCTCTTTCCTAATCTCTGTACCTTCTCCAAGCCTCTTGAAGAACCCTCCCCTTCGTACCATTCTTCCTCAGGGACAGTAAAATGTCACATGACCTGTACATTCGGTAAGCAGAAACCATTTTTGTATGATATTGCCAAAACATATTTCTTACTGTATCACCAAAAGTTTTCTTTTCTGTATACTTCATATTTTCTGAAACTATGCATGAAGACAATATATCAGAAAAATGCCCTTAAAATGTGCTTATCACCACTTAAATTGTTCTCAACAGTGTTGTATCTGCTTTTGTTCTTAAGCACATAGAGTTTTCGTAATCAAGTGGTTTAAGCACTTGCCTTGAAATTCAAAAAAATTCTGGGTTGATCCTCGACACGGCATCAATGTCCTTTGGTGAGACATTAATCTACATTTGCCACTCCATACCAAGGAGAGAAATGGGGACCTGGTAGAATGACAAAAGCCTTTGTGTTAGTTATTGCCATATGCCCTCACAGTGACCATATGGTTTGAATACTCCCAAAGGGAGGGGAGATGGTGCACATTGTGCCTGAATATATCCGATGACGGGGGTAATAATATCTGTAAAGCGATTAGAGACGATTTTTGTACTAAGCGCTATATAAATCCAGATTACAGGGCGCGACAAACCCGCTTGCCCGACGTCCCGGGGCAACCAAATTGAGCCGTCGGGCAAGTAAATCAAATTATCA
>JARBES010000124.1:4982169-5008779 GCA_030265145.1 Strongylocentrotus pallidus
AAATTGCACAGAGTTTTGTTCATGGGTTGGGATGGAATTAGCCCTCAGCTCTAGAATTTTGTGAAGAGGCTTTCAAATCCAAAAACAAGGCTGAAAATCTTTTTTCTTCTTCTAAAGGTTGAATCTCGCCAGTTTCCAGTGACTATTCATTTCAACAAGCGCACCCCTGTAGAAGATTACATCACTGAAGTACATCGAAAGGTAAGAATCTACAAAGAAAGTAGACATTGCACAAAGTCATCAAGTTTACCACAAATTCTTCATGGATTGTCCAGTTCTGTTATGTCTTTTTCTTTTCTATCATTTTGGATATGGCAAAAATGAATTGACAGCATGACCCCAGTATTTGAAATGTAAATATTCAGTGACGAAATTAAAAAGAAAAAAAATATATTAAGAAGAGGCATGTTTACAGTGAGATATATGTAGAAAAAATGTATGGAATGATGGAAATCAATGATTTTGCCATCAACATTTTCTACCATCTCTTTCTCTCTCTTCTTTTCAGGTCTTAAAAATTCACCGGACGTTGCCACCAGGGGGCATCCTTGTCTTTGTTACCGGTCAACATGAGGTCAACACACTTTGCCGTAAATTCAAGGCTGTGGGTAAGAGGAACATTTCGCATTACAAGAAACCAGTTCAATCATCTAATTAGTTACTTACTTATTTTCGTTAATCAGTGATTATTTTGATGATCTTGCACTCTGTACATAATACACCAGTTGACTGCACTGCACAAGAGCACCTTGCCAGACATTTCAACCTTGACGTTATATCCTGACTGATGGATCCTGTCAAGTATCGACGTTGAAGTAGAAGTAGATGTTAGAAATTAAAGTTTATTTTACATTATTTCATCATTTCAATTACTGTGATATCTTTTTATAGGGAGGAGAACAGGTCCTAAGAGAGAGCCTGATACAACAGGTACAGGTCCTAAGGAAGACCAGGACCCAGCTGAAGACCAGGAACCAGTTCAAGAAGATCTCAAAAAGGCGGAAGAAGAGAAGAAGGCTTTCAAGAAATGGAAACTACCCAAGATCAGTTTGGACAGGTTTGTCAGTCTTCTTCTATTAAACCTGGTCAAGACGAGAATTTTTAAAGGGATAAATAGATCAATTGCTCTGCTTCAAATTGACAACACTGGTATATTACCCTCATTGAATGATTTTGTAAAATGAAAGGTCTTGTATCTTTTCTAAAAAAAGTGTGTCAGTGGAAAAATTTGAATTTGTTAAAGTTTAATATGTTATTTGCTCTTTCACATGTAATTCTATACGGTAATACAACAAAAATGGGCACAGTGTATACAACAATTCATATCTCCTGCTCATGCTTCTGCTATAATTCTTTTGCTTTGAACCAACCCAATAAATGATTATTCAACTGGAATATAGTTAGTTTGATTTTGAGCATTTACAATATTTCTGTATGTCGTTCATCTGCTACTTTTACAGTTACTCAGCCCAGCCCCGTGATGTGGAGAATGATGTCGATGATGAAGTGGATGGCGACGTCGACAGTGATGACCAGTCAGAGGAAGAAATCGAAGATGAAGTTAAAGATGAAGAGGTACGTACAAACAATATAATACTTTTTCTTACATTGACATTTGTGTATGCACTATAGTCCTAATACAAAAGCAGACAGTGATGAAAGTTTGATGTCTTAACTGTGTCCACTTTTTGTTAAGTTACCATGTGCCTTCTTTCAGGGTTTTTAATAGGAAAATAAAACAGTAAATCATTTAAATGAAATGTTGAATAGTTCAATATTACTGTTTTCTGTACACAAATTATCTACTTTTAACATATTATTTACAGCTTCGGTCCATTTACATTTTTAGTTGCATGATTATTTGCAAGAAGAGTGAAACAATATAACAAAAGTAAACATTGTCGCCATTTAAACAAAAAAATTAACTTTTCAATTTAGTCTTGTAACAGAAGTGAGAGCTTGTCCTTGAAAACAAAAAAATGTGCTACTTTTCATCAACAACAGGAGAAGGTCCTGGACTCAGAAGCTGCAGAGGACCAGGTCCCAATGCATGTCCTTCCCATGTACTCCCTGCTGGCCCCTCACAGACAGGCCCAGGTCTTCCAACCAGCTCCAGAGGGCAGCAGAATGGTCGTTGTGGCAACCAACGTGGCGGAAACCTCCCTCACTATCCCTGGCATCAAATATGTTGTAGACACTGGCAGGGTATGTCAAGTTATATTTGTATGATGTTATATAATTACGAGTTTGATTTTGGAGTATGTAGGTCAAAGGTGAAAGGTCATAGCTCTTGAAATATGCGAAAATACCTGATTATATATGCGAAAATGTGGTTAACTTCCTTGCCTAGTAATATAATAGTATAGTCTAATGGAGGTAACTTGTTTTGACATATATAGGCCATTTGTACCCTGCGAGGGGATGCTACGCTTTGCGTTGACTTGTTATGATGGTATTAGCGAATCTATCTTGACAATGTATGTATGCATTAAGAAATTTGTCTGAATTTCATCATAGATACGTTGAATCACCGTGTAAGCCAATATTTTCACCTACAGAGTTTTTCATAGATGTCACAGGAAATAGACCTTTTTTGGGTGAATTGTTGTTTTTGCAATAAATAACACAGACTACTTACAGCTATTCACAAAATTCACAAAAAGAAAAAAGGCTTATTCACTAGAACCCTGCCTTATAATTTATTTATATAAACATTTGTTCAGTGTATGTATGCCTTCGCAAACCGTTATTCCTTATATTGTCTGTTTGCCGAACTTGTCTTATAGGTCAAAAGGCGTTTCTACGACAAGGTCACAGGTGTATCCTCCTTCAAGGTTGACTGGACATCTAAGGCCTCGGGCAATCAGAGAGCAGGGAGAGCTGGTAGGACGGAACCTGGACACTGCTACAGGTAACTACAGTGATAATGACATTGATAGCTGACATTGAAAATGGCAATGGTGGTTAGCATCGACATTTATAAGGTGGCAGGGACAATGACAATTTCATTTGAAAATGACATAACAATTCTATAAATATCATTGCCAAGGATTTTTTTATCAGTGACTTTGCATAATGACCTTTAATTTATATTATTATTATTTTTATCTTTTTTAGGGGGGGGGGTGTTCACCCTCAGTATGGTATAGAAGATAATTAAAAACATACCTCTATCATGGTTGTGTAGATAGTGATTAATGAAAATCCATTAAACAATCATTTGAAGTTTACGTATGATTCTATGTGAAGAAATGCTGTTCATACACACATAGCCATATCTTTCATCAAAATAATGTAAATTACCACGTCTTTATTCTAAAAGATAGATGACATCTTTCTAGGAAATTTTGTATGCCATCTTGTTATATGTCATCAGTCTTCAAATCTCATTTAACCCAATGGCAAACATCATTAAATTGATCATTTAATCTGTTCATTGGTCTTGATAATCCTTTCTTTCTGGTCAGGTTGTTTTCATCCGCTGTCTTTGCTAATGACTTTGAGACCTTTGACCCCCCTGAGATTACTAGGAGACCTGTCGAGGACCTCATCCTGCAGATGAAAGTAAGGATATTACTGTTGTTCTTCATTTATTTACATTTCTTCTTGCTGGATGTACATCATCCCGCTGATATAGATAGTTTCCAAGTTTTATTTTAATTGTTTGAATGATTTGGAATTGAAAATGATTTGAATTGAATTGTGTTGAAGTGAAATTACACATTTTTATTGCAAGGATAGCTGCAGAATTATATCAGTGGATTATATATTGTCGACTCAAATGGATTTACAGGTGATTCAGAATGACTTTTAAAGAGGTTTTCTAGACCTATTATTACATTTTCACAAGTCCAGATTAGCTTTACATGAATGCAAGACTGAATGAGCATAAGTAGGTATCATTAAAGGTCATTTCATTATTTGAACTAAACTCACTGTGAAATATTCTTTTCATGATAGAAACAATCATGGAGCACATCCATCTCTTTAAGAGCAGTTATCAAAAGTTTAAAGAGATCTCTCTGCTTTGCTGACAATGTTATTCAAACAAGCATCATTTCAAAATATGCTTTCCATGAACTGGTCTATCCAGAGTACACTGTGTTGTATTGAGTAAAACCAAAGTTCATATAGGTCATACGTTCTTCTTTCTGTTTTCCTTTTTAGGATATGGGCATAGACAAGGTCGTGAACTTTCCTTTCCCAACATGTCCAGATGAAGAGAGTTTGAAGGTAAGCTAGGAATTATTAAGCATCTTAACCCTTCCTTGCCAAGGACCACAAATCCTACTCCAGAATCTGAGTGTTACACCATGTCAGAAAGTTACATTTATGTTGATTTGTATACCCAAAGAATAAACTTCAAGCCAACTTATCAATTACCGGTAATGATAGTGTTGAAGTTTAAAAAAAAAAAAATCATTTATGACAATTATCCAAAAATGTGGTGGTCCATATGGGTTAGAATACTTTGTTTCTGTTTTCAATTTTCATTTACATTTTCTTTAAAAATGAATGTATTTCAAGATTGTAAAACTGATGGTAATGGTTCAACTTGTTCCATGCAATGTGATTATTTATCATAGGATGTTTTAAGTCTAATGACCCCCTCTCCCTGTGCCACAGAGTGCACTGAAATGCTGATACCTCTTAATATCTTTGTAAAATTCAACATGTGTTTGATATCTTATTTGCAATACTTTTTATTTGATAGGCTGCAGAAAGGTTGCTGATCTCCCTAGGTGCATTAGAACAACCTCCCAAGCCAAAGAGATTCAGAGATATGAAGAAAGGTAAACAGCACTTTTGATTTGGAGATTCATTGAGTTTCCTCTCTTTATGATAAAGGCATGGTAGTTTTGGGAGTACCGATAAAAGTAGAAGTAAATTGTGTAATAAGATGTAATTTATCTAGTTTTAGACAGGAAAAGAAAATACTGTTAGATTGAAAGTCAGACTAGTACTTAAGTGATATAGTTGTGATTACTTAGGTGATATAGTTGTTATGGAGAGTTGGTGGCTGCACATTTACATGCACATCCAAATTGCAGCCTTAGATACATTAAAAGCAACATTTGACAACATTCCAATTTGCTTTCTCCATTTACTGTCATTTTAAGTGGTATATTACATATATTCTCTATTATAAACAGCTTTTGTGGTTTTACGTTTCATTAACTATGGATATAAAATATGTTGGTATTGCATATTGAGGAGGCGCGATAGCTCAGTTGGTAGAGCAGTGGTCTCGTAATCCGTTGACCCGGTTCAAAAACAAGGCGATGCGCTAGTGCCCTTTGGTAAGGCATTAATCCTCATTACCAGGTCCCTCGGAGAGGACCTAAAGCTGCCGGTCGTCTGATTGCTTACTAACAAGCATTTATGCTTTCTTAGCAGTCAGGTAAAATAACCACCACTAAACTAAACTAAAACTTAACTAAATATTGCTGCCAATAACTGTTTATTGATATCTCTTTTTGATATGGCACATGACAGAATTCTTCAGTACAAGGATCACAGATGTTGGTCGAGCCATGGCGTGTTTGCCTGTAGCCCCCTGCTATGCTAAGATGATCTCTCTCGGTCAGCAGGAGGGATGTCTGCCCTATGTCATAGCTCTTGTATCAGCCCTCACAGTCAGAGTAAGTATCAGCATGCAGAGTCACAGTCAGGGATTTGTCTGCCCTATGCCACATCACTTGTTTGGGTACTTACATTCTGGGTAAGCTACAGATATGAATAAAGGTTGAATAATTCATGAATCAGATGAATAAATCATATGAATATTCATATTCATTCATATGCATAAGTCTTACACATAGAGAAGGATGTATGAAACAAAAGAAACAATTAATATGTGAATATATTAATTTACAAGTAAGCAAGATAAAAGAAGTTGTGACTTCTCATCCTACATGTATCAATAGGTAAAATAAATTTGGAATTCTTATTATTTTCTGGTCATCATAAATGAAGATCTAGCTCGCTGTGCTTATTAGAGAATTGAAAGCAATTTAAACCAATCTTCTTCAATTGCTTCATTGCTTCAGTTAATAACTTTGCTTTGCTGTATGAATTCAATACATGAAGTGCATTTAATGTATCAGGGATTGCATTGTTTGTGTCTATGTTTGACTCATTCAGGAAATCTTTGAGGAGAGCTCAATGCAAGGACACACAGATGCAGAGGTGAGTGGTCACTCAAATTTGAGGAAAATTCTTTTTTTGTGTGTTTATGATTAGTTGAGCATCATAAGTCTAAAGCAATAATTATAAAATAGAAGGAAAATAATCTAAAATTATATTATTGATGTATCAGGTTTATTTCTTACTATTTTCCTAAGTGGTCTCTGAAATTTGATATACAAGCCATATTTTGATACAGAAAACTCTCATTCTTGGGGTAATAAACATGTAGTTTAACCTTCTACCACCAACCTTAAAATTAAATACCCTGTAGGCAGGAGTGAACGAAAGTTTGCCTACTAACTTTTAAGGTTGGTAAAAGCTTAAAATAAATCTTATGAGCCATTTGTTTTATCTTTATTTGACCATAAAATAAATCTATAGTGACATTCCATTAATCATATAATGACCAAAAAAGGTATAGAGGCAATGATTAATTTTGTAATTGAGATACATTTTATGTCAATAAAAATTCAGTGAGCATGTAAATAACACAAATTAAAACAGTATGATTTTATGAGATCTGTGTATTTCTTGTATCCTTTCAGAAAGAAGCACACAGGAAGCTTCAAGCGAGAGTGGCACACAACAAAAAAATCTGGGCTGGAAAGGTATGTGATGGAACTTACTCTCTTTTCAAAACTATTATTGTTCTAGGTCCATATATGTACCAGCAAATACATAAAGTGTTTGTCATTAGCTTTTACCACAGCCTGATGGAGACTTCCAATATGGTACAAGCATTAGGTAGACATTACCTATCAAATGATTTGAAACTTGAAACCTGATTCTATTTTGCTAGATAGCAAGAAGAGGTTAATTTAATGATGCTGCCATGACATTTGCTATGGGCTTTAAGTCTCCAGAAATGTAGGGTTAGAGTGAGGGTTGTGATAAGGCTTTTAGAGTTAATAGGTGTAGGGTTAGGGGCTAGTTTTAGGTTAATTGATGGTTCCAGGTTTGACATTGGTTTTGTTAATCATCAAAGAAGCAGGCAATGGAGTAATAATCGCATGTGATGTATTATAACCTTTACATTTAACCTACCTGTAAATATGAAATTAACTAGCCATTTTACAAACCTTGCCTCCTGTAGGACGATAATGCTCTTCTAGGAGACGTGATGATGGGGGTTGTGACCCTGTGCTTCACATTGTCTCTGATACAAGGCTATGATGGAGATTAGAAACCATTAGATTAAAGGGTTTTATGTATGAATCTAATGTGAAAGTAACCAGTCCTTGCCCCACTGATTTTCTCCCCTAGGGTGACAATGCTCTTCTAGGAGACCTGATGGTGTTGTTGGGTGCGGTGGGTGCGTCTGAGTATGCTGGCTGCACCCCTGGCTTCTGTGCCTCACATGGTCTCAGATATAAGGCTATGGTGGAGATCAGAAAACTGAGGAGGCTTCTTACCAACGCAGGTAAGCTTCAAATCATTTTCCTATAAAACCAGAAACTTTTGATATGTTCATAAATTATGCAAGGGGTTCAAATTTTGTAAGTTGCGAAATCTTCTGCCGTTACAGTAGACCATAGAGGAAGAGAATTTGAAGATGTTAATGAGTATTAATCATGCAATTTGCTTTTGCAAGAAACTGGCTATAATTTACTGAATAACTGATTATGTAATGATAATAATATGTGTGTATCATAAGACTTTTGAATCATCAAAATACAATAACAAAGTGTGAGAATCTTGCTGAGTGATGAAATCATTATGAAGCTCATTTTCATCCACTATCCTTTTTTTCTCTCAGTTAATTCTGTTGATTCGGACTGTGGAGTCTTCATGGATCCTAAGATGTCTCCACCCACTTCCACTCAGGTAATATGACCTATAGCTAGAGATGAAAGAATGCTTAAACGATAATTTATAAAGATATGTTGCTGACTATCATTGTCTTTAAAGATATAGACTATTTTGGATCCTCATGAACCTTTTTTTTTTCTTCATAAAATTCAACAATGGTTCATAGATTGTAGAGTTTGATGCTTTAAAAAAAAACGGAAACAGGAACCAAAATCACAAACTTTCTTGTAAAATCTTATTTGAAAAAACATGGATGTAAAGTAAATTAGGTCACATATAATGAACCTCACCCCATATAATTGATTTGGACTCTAAGCTTCATCTTACTGGTAATTGCCTTGTTCATTTGATTAACAAAACACTTGGTATCAATCTTAGATTGTCTCTCTTTTTCCCTTCTTATATTTATCTTCAGGTGAAGATGCTTCGTCAGATTGTCTTAGCTGGCCTTGGACACCATGTAGCAAAGTAAGTATTCTCTTTCATGAAATTCGGTCCGTGATTCATTGTAAAGGGGTTCAGATCTTGAGTATCCAGAAAAATGGGTATGTTATTACATCGCAAAATATTAGTTGATGTATACCACTATTGAAGAATTTAATTCTAAAAAATTCCTTATTTCTGTTTAAGAAGTATTGTGCCTCGACCAGTGGATATGCAAATATCATGCGAGTTTAAAAAAAACAATATTGTGTAAATCCACATGTACATGCTTACCCTATTATGATTCCTTTACTGAAACCCACAATTTTCTTTTCAACTATCAGACGTATGTCAGCTAATCAGGAGGGCTTCGAGCGAGGAGGTTATCAGAGTGTGGGCATAGAGGGAGCTGCTTTCATCCACCCCAACTCTGCTCTTTTCAAGACAATGCCGGACTATGTTGTCTATCAGGAGATCATCGAGACCACTAAGCCCTACATGAGAGGTCAGTTTGGTTATAGTTTATCTTGAATGTTTTTACAAGTCTTAATTATTGTTCATCATGGTTAATATGCATGCATGTTAATTATGCGCATGAGCAGAATACCAGCTCGTCAAGGAGGGCTTTTGATTAAAAACCCACAAACATCATTGTTATAAATAGGTATTTTATTATTTTGGTTTGTATTAATACTGTTGCTACTGTTGTGTTGAGTAGTACAGGAAAATATGATCGTATAATGTCACCTGGATGTGACAATATTGATGATAAATACTGTATTGTCGAAGAAACTGCCTGAATCTAATTCTGAGTTGTTGCGCAATAGATCAATGGTTTGGGTCAGCAAGGTGTGAACAAAACCACAATAATTTGTTCAAAATCACAGTGACTGAAATCATGTCTTCTGTTGCTAGACACATGTTTGGGACAGCTAGCTTGATTTTCTAATCTTTCATTTCCGATTGCTCAGCTGTCTGACATTTTCAACCAAGGCCGTTTTGCATATATAATATGATTTATTTGCAGTATTGAACAGTCTCTGTAAGTTTGGTTTAAATCTGCGAAATTTGTTTGACTATATTCTTTATTCTTCATGTTATTTCAGGTGTTACTGCTGTTGAAAGAGAGTGGTTACCAGTTCTCTTTCCTAACCTCTGTACCTTCTCCAAGCCTCTCGAAGAACCCTCTCCTTCATACCATTCTTCATCCGGTACAGTCAAATGTCACATGACCTGTACATTCGGTAAGCAGAAACCATTTTTGTATAATATTGCCAAAACTATTTCTTACTGTATCACCAAAATTTTCATTTCTGTATACTTCATATTTTCTGAAACTATGCATGCAGACAATATACATGTATGACAAAAATGCCCTTAAAATGTGCTTGTCACCATTTAAATTGTTCTCTGCAGTGTTATTTCTGCTGTTGTTCTTATGCGTGTAGAGGTGCCGTAGTCGAGTGGTTTAAGCACTTGACTTGAAATTCAAGAGTCGTTGGTTCAATCCTTAACACGGCACTAATGTCCTTTGGCAAGATATTAATCTACATTTGCCACTCCATACCCAGGAGAGAAATGGGGACCTGGTAGAATGACGAAAGCCTTTGTATTAGTAATTGCCATATGCCCTCATGGTGACCATATGGTCGGAATACTCCCAAGGGGAGGGGAGATGGTGCACATTTTGCATGAATGAACCTGATGACTGGGGTAATAATATCTGTAAAGCGCTATTGACGGCATTATGTATTAAGCGCTATATAAATCCAGATAATTATTACTTCAATATATAATTTTGTAAAGAAAATGTGCGCTAAAGATGTACAATAATTATCATTCTTGATATTTTACCCAGGGAGGAATGCTTGGCCTCTTCCAGCCCAGGAGTTGGACTACCCGAAGAGTCTTGACAAAGTCAAATGGTTTGGCAGATTTCTTCTAGAGGGAAAGGTGGGTATGGTATAAAGGCAGTGCATTATTAAAGACTGGTGAAATCCAGAAATATGTGAATTCATGCAATAAAACGTAATGGCTGATTCAGTTCAGATGTAATATTAGTTCACCTGATGTGACGTACAAGTGCATTTCAAAATGTTTATTCTTTGTAGCGGGGGGCACTTAAAAATGATAGTTTTCAGTCACTGAACATACTACCCTCTTAAATCCTGGAAAGCAAACGTCGTTCATATACAACTGTCTGATAGAGCTTCTAGTCATTTAGACACACTCACCATGTTTTATGATAATGTTATCCGTTTCTTAAATATCCACCAAAATTTGTAATACTATGAAGAAAACGTTTGCTAGAATTGTCAATATATTTCCCACATGCTAATACATGTAGATATATAACTGACTGAATAACAGTTAATTTTTTCAAACAATTGCTAAGTCATTATGAAGGGATAAATTATTACATATGTTTGATTACATCTGGGGCGAGTTTCTTGAAACCGTCACAGGTCTAAGTTTGTGGACATCCTGTAGAAACATAGGTTAATTCTATAACACACGTTTTAATGGGATGTCCAAGAAGTAGGACTTATGACAGTTTCGAGAAACGGCCTCCTGATTATGGAAAGCAGTGATTACTTATTCTGTTCTCTGTTGTTGTAGGTGTTACCTGGACTGAAGAAGTTTACCCCTTCTTTGCTCTCCACACCAAGTACTATGATCAAAACATGGGCAAAGTAAGTATACCAGTCTTTTTTCCCTTTTGTGTGTGTGCGGAGGGGAATGTCCCCCTCTCTTTCTCTCCATCTCAAACTCATACTTTTTGCTAGTTTCACTCTGCTCCTCTCTGTCACCCTTTGTACATACATCTTTGTTTTGTACACTTAACATCTATCTTTTTGTACCCTCTGTATCTATCTATCTGTCCTTCTGGATATAAAACAGTGTTTGTACGTATCGTAAGCTCCTTTTTATATTTATTTCCTACCTATTTATTTCCTCCTTTTCTCTTAAACAGTTATTAAAGCAAAACTGAGATGCAGTTTTATATATTTGGTGATCTTTATTTGAATAAAAAACTGTCAGTTCCTTTTTTATTTTTTGCATATCTGTTTAAAACTGGTCTTGTAAGTGGCTCTGGAATTCAAGTTTTGTTGATCCTAATTATAAATCCTCCATTGTATATACTTTATACAGACTACAGCCAAGAACAGAGGTCATACTGAAAGCACTAGCAGGGAAAGGAGTATATGACAAATCATCACTCACTGAAGTATGGAGAAAAGAACAACAATGTAAGTTTGTCATGTGTAATACAAATGTAAATATCATCTGTTGGGAGCCAGGAGGGTGTTAACTCTCTGTAAAAAGTTACCGCCCTTCTGGCTCTCAGTAGATAATGTACTCTTCCTTGTTCTTTAATAATTGCTTTTTGTATTTACCACTTTGATAAAAGAGGAGAGATCAAGCAAGGGGTAGATAGAGAGAGAGAGCAGGAGGGGTGGAACGAATTTGTTGAAAGAGCATTTAACAGCATTGCACAATGGGAGTACCCGGTATGCGAAAGTTAATGTGGTTGGATGAGCAAGTGGCGCTTGTAAAATGGCGACTGGCCGGAATGCTCCCCAGGGAGTGGAGAATGTGCATACACTGTGTGCAGGTAAGACTGAATCCGATGACCGGGGAAATAATATGTACTGCGCCTAGAAACAAAGTATTAGGGGCATTATAAATGTGAGCTATTATTATTATTATTATTATTGAGAGGGCTTTGTGCCAGATACATGATTTCAGCTGGCAGAGATGTGAATTTCTTTTTACGAATTATATACATGAATTAATTGCATTTTTAGATTCAAGGTTTTCTTACAGTTCCTGAGCTTGGTATTGAATTAGATCAATGAATTACAGGTTCATCTGAAATTTGCCCCAGTTCACTTGTTTTTGTGTTTCTCTTCCAATTTATAGACTTACTACTTGCCTACCAAGAATGGTTGCCCAAAGATCTGCATGCGGACCTGATGATGTCATGGCCTCCGATCAAGCTAGATGAGTGATGCCATCCTCTATGCAGACTTGATATCATCATTGCAAGAATATATGAATGGATGAGTGATAGTTCCTTTTTGCAGACCTGATTTTTTCATAGCAACCAGTGAGAGTAGATGAGCAAGACCATTCTACATACAGACACGCTGTCATGGCAACCAGTCATTCTCCATGTGGAGCATCTGTCCCTCCGAAACCTCTTTGTGGAAATAGTCCTTCACAAACCTTCCAAACCATGATTACATTGGTCATTTCTTACAAAATTCTGGCTATAATGAAGATATAGCCAGGATTCCTTACTCCAAATTTTTATACAAAGGATTTTGCATGGTGCTATGTACAGTTAACTTTAATATGGTTTGCCTGTAACGATAGGCACAGTCTAATAAACAGGTGGTATTGATATCATTGACTTGAATTGACTGCAACTTGATATCAATTTCAACTGTAAAAAGTTTGTAATTTAGAGAAGGACTTGTGATCAATCTTATCTCTTTCTAAGACAGGGCCCTGGTCCCAGCACCAGCTTCAATTTGTGGTTGTCCTGTAAGGCAGCGTATTAATGTTTCAAGTTGTTTGTTGCCCAAATTCAAGATATGGTTCCCCAAATTGAACACCAAAATAATGATTTAGGTTAGTGCATGTTAAAACTTAAATTATCAAGGTCCTGAAATACCCAGACCACAATAGTGGGTGTCTTTGATTACTATGCTTTATATCCTGGTCTGAGGAATAGGAAAGAAAATATTCTCAAAAATGCAGATCATGTCATGTTAGAGATGTAGCAAGTTCTAACGTCTTTCTAGAAACTCTTGTGAAATTATTTTCTCTTGATATTAGTGAAATCATTTCATCATAACTAGTCTAAAGTTATGGCGCATCATTGATTAATGACTCTGCATGGGTGGCTGTGTACATGAAAGACATTTGTGTAAACATGCAGTGGAGGTCACAATTTACAATTGTTTGATGATCAAAATAATTTCGCTTTAAATCCATAATAAATAATTTCCAGAATTCCACTCTGGCAATAAATTGGGAGTTGTCCAAGCATATGATGAAGTAGACTTGGACATTTTTGTCATCTCAAGTGCAATTATTCACTTGATTATCATGTCCTGAGATTTGTAAATCATTATATATCTTAATGAAGATACAACCTAGTGATGTTTGTTTTTTAATAAATAAATACATAACAAGGAATCATCTGTGTATAGCATTTGAGTTTTATTTGCAAAATATATATACAAATAATTGTACATGTATTTACATGTATATACAGAAACATTTTGAGAGATAATTCAGGCACATTCATGCATTATCCATCCAGGTAAGGTTTATCGCAACTGTTAAATGGGGTATGCATGATTTTACATCTGACAACAGGATTTCATTACTACTCACTGACTGGAATATTTCTGATACAAAACAAATTGCCAGGAAAAATGCCATTTAGTGAAAATTTTGTTGGATTCTTGGTATAATTTTTTTACTAATGACATCGACAAAAGCATTGGTGACTTTAGACAGAGATACAAAGAATAAATCCCACCCCCCCCCCCCCAACAAGTTAATTAATATTTGAATGAACTGAAAATGGGTGTAAATTTTTTTCATGAGCACTCGTATTATTAGGGTCCATATTTGTAAGATCCTGATTAGGCCTAGTTGTCGACCAATTACAAACTAGAAATTTAATGAGAGTAAGTTTAAAGTGTTGAGAAAATGGGTATAAACTGACTGCTAAGAAAGCATGTACTTTGTAAGTAAGCAACCTGGGGACCAACGGCATGAAGTCCTCTCTGAGGGACTTGGTAATGAGGATCACTAGGGCGTCGACTCGGTTTCGAACCTGGAGCCTCCCAGTTACAAGACCACTGCTCTACCGATGAGCCATCACTCCATCCATACATTTAAATGCTTTCTACCCAACACACTCATCAAGGTTTAAGATTTGCAAGGAAAAAGTAATGGCTTATATTTTCATACATGACAATATCTTAGAAACAGAAAGAGAAAGAGAGAGGTAGACAGAGTATTTTCTGAAATAAAACTTCATACATGATTACTAGGCAATGCAGAAAATTATGTATGGAAAAATAATATTTGGCATTGGATTTGACCATTTGTTCAACTTAAATGGTCTCCAATCGTGCAGTGGACTTCAGTCTTTCTGCTCATGCAGACTGTCAGGCAAGTTTGCAGCTTTCCAAATCAAGAGACGTAGTATCTAAACCCTCAAATAAGTTCATTTTTCTTGATGATAAACACCAATAATATTGATGGTTTCTTCCGACCTTCCTGCTGTTGACTTGCTCATGCTTCACAGTCCTTCTGCAGTATGGCAAGTCTCACAATTTCAGCAAACGTGTCTTCTACAGACTTTAGTAGCACCCTGTCACTGTTCTTCTCGTTGCTCCTGAGGGCGCTAGCCGCCTGTCCGCCGGTGCTCATCATCTGTGCCAGCTCTGCATCACTCCCTGAGAAAACATATGGGAACAAACAAAAAATTCCAGTGATTACTTGATCAAAACATAACGAGCATCAAATGAAACTTCTCATATATCTAGAAAGACAATTGAAGAAGAATTTAACACGGGACACCTTTATGAACTTCCTCAGCACATACAAATTTAGCTCAATCCAAAAGAAAATGTAACATGGGGACAAAATATGTTCACAATATGGTTCACCTTTACTTAACATAGAGACCCTCCACGAAATACTCCCTAAAAAAAAAAATCCTTGCTAAAATGTGATATTAGTTTGAACAATAAGGTCTGGTTAAATATCTCCATGGACCAAGCAAGGCTACAGGAAACATTTCTGATCTTGTGAAAATGAAGGTGCCTATATATGTCATGAAGTTTGTTGCACCAACCCCTTGACATGGTATTGCACGTTTCTTTTCAATGAGTGCCCTACTAAAGATGCGAGTGTCTCACCAATGTAATCTGGGCTGTTGCCTGCTGTAGCTATCCTAGAAGCACACACCCTTCCCAGCTGGACAAGGATGGATGTGATGTCCTCATAGAGTGGAGGGAATGCTCGGCAGATACGAACTATAGAGGGCAGTGTGGCCTTGTAGAAGATTGCCCATCGCTCACCAGTCAAAACTAAAGGATAAAAACAAGAGAGATAGAGAATGTAAGGGAGATGGGTAGAGAGGTAAGAGAGAGAGAGAAAAGAGAGAGAAAGACAGAGGTATATAGAGAACCACATAAACAACAGAATGAGAGATCAGGAAATAGATGGAGATGAAAATCATGACTGTTGATGCAATAACAGCTGGTAAAATTTGGTATTTCTATAATCAACTGCAAATAATTTAAAATTATTGAAAAGTCCACTTAATCCCAGTAACTAAAACCTATCCCCTTAACTTCTTTGCACATATACAATCTTATGACTTTAGCATCTAACTGTTCTTCTTTATGAATTTGAGTTGAATGAAAACTTCAAGAAGTTGACAATCTCAGCAAAATATTTACTCAACCTACAAAAAGATATGTAAGCCTCGCTATTGAATACTTAATGTCACCGAACCTACCTGTGAGTAATGATGACATCACGTTGATGGCTAATCGAGCTACACTCAGTGACTTGGGAAGGGCATACTGGAGACATAGATGAGATGTCAGTTCAATTGCAAACACCTGGTGAAAAAAAACAAGGAAAAGAAAGCCTTTATTAATTGATTTACTGTTGATCATAGAATCTGTTGACATCCTGGGTTAACCTTCCTACAATGATTTGTGCTTTTAATAATTGAATTGTTTGTATCTGTTTTCACCATCACTCTCTCTCTCTCTCTTCCCCCTTTCTCTTTCCTTATTCCTTTCTTTCTCTCCATCCCTCTCACCCCCATCCCCTTTGTCTCTGTCTGTCTGCTCCCCCTCTCTCTCTCTCTCTTTCTCTCTCTAAAAACATTTAACCTTCTTTCCCTCTCAATCTCCTTATGAATAACGTTCGCAGACATGTTCAACCACCTTCTGCGGAAACAAACTTCAAAGGAAACTTCAAATGAGATGTGTAAAGAGAAGTCAAAACAATTGCAGAATACCCTAATCTTAACCGTGACCCTAACCCTAACCCTACCTGTAACACATTGTACTGATGTATGGTGAGTATTTATGCACAAAGCCATGAGAGTACTGACCTGTTTGGCCATGTCAGGCTGGGCCAGTAGCTCAGGGATGAAATCAAGACAGATGTGCATTGAAGGAACACCGGCTACTGTCACTGGTAGAAGTTCGCTCGCATAGCCCTGGATAAGAGAGTCAAATTAATATGAGATAATTAAGCGATTATCAAAAGAAGAATTTCCTTCACATCATCCTGGAGAAGAGATTCACATAAGATTAGGCTACTGGCACAAGAAAAACATCGTTCATATTGTAAGAGAGAAGAAAAACAATAATACATAATGATTCATGACTGATAAAGTTGTGTTGTTGGAATACAAAGACTGTGAACACCAAATTTCCATTTTCAAAGTACAGTCAAACCTGCTTTAGTGACTACCTGTCTACAAAGACCACATTTTTTGTTTCCCTTGAAAATGGTTTCTCTTTGAAACATGTACTATAGGCACCTGTCTACAAAGAACACCTGCCTATGAAGACCACTTTTCTTGTCTCCCTTGGGTGGTCTTTATAGACAGGTTTCACTGTATATTCAAAACCTTGATGTTGAAAAAAAGGTCTTGTTAACATTCCTGGTTTGCACCCTCTAAGCAAAGCAATAGCAGTGGACAAAACAGCCACGTCAAATGCATCTATCATCCAGAATTTTGCACATGGAAAAGAGACATTTCAATTGTTTTTTATACAACACAAATTATGGAGCATTTAGTACACTTCATAACAGTGTACAGTCATGGCAGTAATGTGCTACCTGTAACTGTTGGTTACAAGAATTGTAAGAGCCGTAGTCAAAATGGTTTCATAGTTACCTGAAAGTGGATCAGCTTTGCTAGGTTAGGGTCGGCAATGAACATCTGATGTAGCAATGAACACACCTGACACTGGATCTCTCTCAGACAGGACAGACGACTCTCTTCAACCTACAAGGACAATAAAACATCTCCATGAACTCCATCTGTGCCACTAAATGAACTTCTACTGTGGGATTCTGGTTTAGTAGTATGCCTCATTGATAACTGGAGCATGTAATATCTTTCTAATCGCCATGACAACAGTGCATTTCTACCTTTACTACTCTGCTTTCTGACCCACCTTCTTGCTATGAAAAGGCAAGGCAGACAGATCTCTGGCAGAATCTGAACTGCAACACATTTCAAAAAGTCCATGAAAAGTAAGGAATGTCCGTAATACCAGCTGTTCTGCCCATCAAATGACAGACAGATCTGGACTGCCAAGCTCTCATGGAGTCCTACCATTAATATTCTGCCATGCTTCTTATACTCTTGTTATCAGATGGGAGACCTATATCTAGAAGTATCTAAACAGCAGCATTCTCAACAATCACAATGGAACCAATGAATCTCTAGTTCTATTCACACAATGACCATACACTTTGGCAAAAGTGCAAAGGCCAATATGCTATGCACACTAATTGATCTGTCTAAATATCATGTTACTACCAAGATTACTTTATGCTAAAAACTTGCAATCAAGGCTCCCTACTCATAATAAAATCCTTAAAAGAGCACTACTTGTAATTTACTAAACAGTATAAACTGATATAATAATTTTCATATCTCTGCTTACATAGCGCTTAATACATCGACAATGTCAGAGTTTCTAAGCACTTTACAGTTATTACCCCCATCATCGGATTCTGGCTTGCGTGCACACAATGTATGCACTTTCTCCACTCCCTGGGGAGCATTCCAGCAAGAGCTACTAGGCTTAACTTGCTAAGCATACTACATTAGCTTTCACATCCTGCAAATGTTACTCTTACTTTCACTACACTGCCATTCTACTAACCTTCTCATTATCAAAGGGCATACAGATCTCGAGCAGTATCTGCATGGCAGCACTCTCCTGTGTGATGACCAGTGCAGCCTTGAGTTCCTCCCTCTCCAGCTGAGAGGGCAGGGCCGTGGGGCTGCTGGTGTCCGGTCTAGCCCGCGCCACGGTGGGGTTAGAGAGGATGTGAGAGGAGAGGTAAGCCCTGCAGGCTGCTAGGTAGGCTCTCAGGGTCTGCAATACCAGCTCCAGGACGGGCGGACATCTATTAAGGAAAGAACACGTGAATTGAAGATGAACACAGATGCTGTTGATATATACAAGCTATTTTTGCATACATAATGAGCCCCATGACCTTTGACCTCATAACCCCAAAATCTAATCAATTCATTGGCTCTGCAAAAAAAATACATGACCAAAGTGTGCCGGTAATCTATCGATCAGTTCTTGAGGTAACGTGATCACGAGACAAGACGTACAGACATATGGACAACCAGAAAACATGATGCTTCTTTGTAGCAGAGGTATAAAACTACCACACCATCTCTTCAACTTCCTATCTCCTGTCTAGTCTGCTTACCTGAATACCCGCAGATCACACCTGAGTACTATGAGGGGGTCAAGGGTCAAATCTTCCTCACTGAATGGCGTCACTGGTGCGGTCTCGCCTAATGCGTTGACTGTCATCACATGTAATCTGTAGAATGGAATACACATCATTGATTGAGGTTAATATACACCTAGGAATATTTTGCTTATGAACACAAGATAAACAAAATACATATCGCAAAAAAAAAAAAAAAAAAAGATACAATGTAAACAGCGATGATGACGATGAAGATGGTGGGGACAACGATGACGATGACAACAATAAGAGTAATAATAGTAATAATTATAATGATAATAACAATGGCAACAACAAAACACATTATAATATATCTTTCCAAGTGCCACTAAGTAACACATGAAATAAGATCTTGCATGTCATTTATATAACTTTGAATTACAGCACATCATCAGTTTCTTTTTCAGGATATTCAATGCAAAGCAGAAATTGTTGAAATCACTTACTTTCTTGGCATGACAGTGTTGAGTTTGTGCCACAGACTGACCGCCATACTGGTTACCTTCCTAGGTACCTGTGGGTCAAGCAGTCCCAAGAGACTGGCCACAAGGGTGTCTGAATACTCCATCAGCTGAGGGTTGTCTCGGTCAAGAAGTGATTCCAGGATAAGAACGGCCGGAGTGGGGTTGGTCAAGACCATAGACAAAGCTAGGAGGGAAGACAAAATTGTCAATTGTCAGTTCCATTCATTAAAATTATCGTACGTGCAAAAGTTAATATCTTTAAGCCTGTGCTAGATTAGCAAATTCCTACTTTATGTTTTAAGTACACAAAGCATCACTTCCTACTTGTCATCATATTTAATTTCTCTATTAGCATTGAAATAATGATTTTTTTTTTTCATCCCTAGGACCACCTTCACTATCAGCATCATCATCAACATAATTATTATCATCACCGTCATCATTGTTATCATTACCATCATCACTATCACCAACACCATCACAATCATCTTGATCACCATCATCATGTCATTGTCGTCATCATTATAATCATCATCATCATCATCATCGGTGTGTTGGCTCAGTCAGTAGAGCGTCCGCCTCACAACCGGGAGGTTGTGGGTTCGAACCCGGCCGCGTCATTCCAAAAGACGTTAAAAGACGGGAGTTGCTGCTGCGTTGTTTGGCGTTCAACAATAAGGGATAGAGCAACGTCGATCTGGCGCTGCTCAGTGGCTGCCGGGCTCACGATTAATTGGGCAAAAAGAATTTCCATTTTTTCGGTTTAACTTAATGAAATTTGGAGTGGACTTTAAAAGATTATTTTTATTAAAAGATTATTATTATCATCATCTCCATCATCATTCATCACCATCAATCCTACCTTTCTTGAGTTCCTCCGGTGTACAATTCTCTCTCACCGCCCTCCTCCCACCAATCTTCCTCTTCCTCGTCCTCTGTCGTGTCCTCTCCTCGACCTCGTCCGCCAGCCACTCCTCCACCAGACACAGGTGTGGGTAGTGGGTCGACACGCAGCGTAGCAGGATGGGATAGAGGGCGCCGTACTCTGTCTGCTTGGTCTGGGCGTGTCGCACCAGGTACTTGATGGGCAGCTGGGAGATGAGTTGGCTGGAGTAGGTCAAAGGTCGTTCATTGATGATCACTGGAGAAATGAAACGAACATCACAAAATTTACATTTCTCAGATGTAATTTGTGTGACATGTTTAATGTGCTGGGATGAAATAATGCTACAACCTATAGTCTGTTCTAGCTGTCACTTCAGAAAAATTGATGAAATAAATAGTTTGTAGTCTAAGTTCGGTCTCTGAAGTAAGCAGATACAAAAAAGAAAGAATAGAGATGCTAAGATTCTCAAGACGAAGTCTGTATTTCGAGGGCTGAGAGTCAGTATATTGTATGAGGGAAAATTATTTTCCCTATAAAAATAGGGAAATGGATGTTTCAAATCGAGATATTGTTTGCAACATAACATGTGTATCAATTCACAAAAGCATGCATATAAATAATATATTGCCCAGAAGCAGGAAGGGTTTTGCACTCACTGAGATGTTTCATATTATTCAGCACGCAGTCCTCATAGAGTAGCACATAGTAGAGCATGAGCAGCTGTGCCGTCATTCGCTCTTCCTCCCCAATCTCCGCCTTCTCGTCCACCTCCATGGCTTCCGACCCACTCACAAAGGACACAGCGGATGATTTAAAAACAGACAGGATCTCCCTCTCAGAGAGTGGAGCGTTCCGTAGGTGCTTGGAGCCTGACTGGGTAGGCATGACGACTGAGGTCACAAACACTTCAATGAGAGGGGGGAGCAGAGGGTGGAGGGGAGGGGTTGCATTGCAAATCTGTCGGAACAGCCAATCCTTCGTACATGGAAAATAACAAATTAGAAGTAAGAAAGGATTAATAAAGCTATCCATATTCTTGGTTGTAATTGAATAAATACATTCCATAGAGGGACTGCCCTAGTAAAATGTGTAAAGCAATACATCTAAGATACACAAAGTATGTGGATTTTTTTTCTTTGGAGATGAAGAGGAATTTTACAAAACTGCTGTACACTACAATACATAAGGAGAGCTCCTTGCAAGCTAAATAGTGAAGTTTCAAACTTTTGCTTGTCTATCACATGTCAAATATATAATAATTTTCTTATCCTGCATTCCATTATTCTTTATTTCCGCTGATCTCTTTCTCTCATTACTTTACCTTATTCAAATTAACCAAGGGTAAACTTTGATGGTTGTATGCAAATGCTCTCGTGACAATTCGTCTCTAGTCAATTACCTAGACTAAAGGAATTATCAATTCTAACCCTCTAACACATATTATACCTAACCATAACCATAACCCTAAACATAATGGAAAATAATGTGTTACCCTAACCAATGTCTTTGCCAAAATTAAATCCTGAAGCAATTATCACCAGAACATATGTTGGAGCATCTGAACTTTTGCCTACAAACTTACTTTGATTGGAATGTTGTGTTTGGTGAACGCTCTGCTCTTGAGTAGATGGAACACACAGTGCACCGGTAGGAAGCCTGTCGTCGAAGCACTTAGTTTGGGTGTGACGGCTACCGTTACAGCATGTGCTGCTGCAACCTATGTAAGCAAGCAGTAGGTCAAATCAAGGAGTTTAATAGGGAAACCACATATCATGTACATTAGGGCCCTGTTTCATAAAACTAGTCATCAATATTAAACAAGTTAGAATAACTGTTATAAGCAACTGAAATTGTGGCATTTGAATGGGCGAGAGCAAATTTGTCATAGAAATTTAGCATTTGTTATTGATAACCGGTTTTATGAAACAGGGCCCAGAACCATTAGATATACTGACCAATGAGAAAGCCTTACTGACCTTGGAGAAAAGGTTACTAGTAAGAAATGGTCACGCAAATTCATTTTGACATAAGCTGTCTAGAAGTGATCCTGTATAATTTTTGTGTAATGAAATGGGAACAACTGTGCATCATCAGGGTTTGGAAGTATTTTGGGGATTATCATCTTTTTAGACATTACAACAAGAAATAAGGCTCATATAGGGAAAACATAAACACTATACCTCAAACTTTGTATCCTGGAGAATATATATTTTAACATCTGGAGATTCTAGTCTTCAACTGACTTCATGGCTGCTCAAAAAGTTTGACCGAATTCAAAGAAATGCCAAGCTGTGTATTCAATCAATCTAGATCCTGGCTTTATCTTTGCAAGTACATTTGGTCTTGTACACTACAAGGGAGTGTTTTATGGGATGCCAGCACTATTCACAACACATATATAAAGATGCACATACCTGTTCTGTGAATATGTCTTGAATGAAGAGGAGCCTCATCTTGGCAAGGGAGTTGGTTCTCATGGCAATCTAAGAGAGAAATACAGAACAAAAATTAAATTATTAATTATTATAGTCTTTGCTGTGGGGCTCTGTTCGGTGAATATATTTTGAATAATAAAAGAGTGTCCAATATTCAAGGGAGTATATGTGCATGGTGCTTATCCCATTCCAATTTCATTGTAATATTAATCCATACTTCCCTAAGACTCATATTTATCTCAATCAAACTAATAATACTTGAACAGTCAGAATATCACATATGACCAATAATAATGTTGTTTCTTTTTAACAACTAGTTTTGTGAAGTAACCTATGACAGAGTATTCAGGAATTTTTGTCTAAACTAGGTTTTCGTTTAAGAACAATGTGGCAAAATAGATCTCTTTTGAATGGCACATAAAGAGTCAAGCATTAACTGAGGTAAAATGTGTACTTGTACTAAAATATTACAAACTCACTGGCTATATGGATAACATAGAATTTTATAGCACTGAAAAGATAAGAGTGAAAAGATAACACTCAAACGTTTGTACCTTCATTCCAAGAGTGGTGCACACTAAATCAACGATAGCCTGCATCTGATTCGCATGGAAGTGAATGGCCATCAGAAGCAACATTTCACTGAAGGAAGCGCTTACACCACTCTCCCTGAAAAACAAGCACAGATTATACAGGGATGTTAAGTATAAAATGTTGCAAAACTTCCTTTCTTTATCACAAAAATGTCCACTACCTATTCCTCTCCTGCCTTGTAAGAAAGACTGTAATATAGTAAATACAGTACATTCTACCAGGTCTGTAAGTATGAGCCATTCCAAGGTTCACATTTGAATAAGACTTAACAATCCTGGAGCATGACTACTGTTGTTTTTTAATAATTATTTATTTGCCAGCCAGACTCAGCCAGTTAAGCTGCAGAGCTGATATTTGAGAAGCTACATTAGAGTCACAACACCTGTCTAACAGAGTAATTACTGTTAAAACTAGATACGTTTGCAGCAAGAAATATTCATGAATTCCAAAATCCAATATTGACATTCAATTAATGAGTGGCATGCAACACATCAAATCTGGACCACTCAAAGAATCTGGGAAAGTTTGGGTTTTTCATTGGGCACATTCTCATACAGATCATGAATGAACAGTGAGGCAGTGGAAATGTGATCTACTTACGTCTCAAATCTGGGTCCTTCCTTTACCAACCAATTAATCCACTGTGTCACTATCTTCTCATCATCAACACTGTAGTAAGACAAACAACATTCAAGAAATCTGTGAAAGCAGTTTTACGAAAATGAAATTAATGTTCTCACTGTAATCTAATGTATGTATTATCCTGTTGGTTATCGCGAGGTATATTTAGAGGATTGAAATCTGTCTTTTTCATTATATTTACACCCAAACCATGTGCACTAAACCCCTTATCTTTAGTATTCCATACAAATCTAGTTTCAGTCTATCTAACTAGTAAGGTCTGACAAGAAAGTGCAGTAATCTCTAACTTTATTATCATATTTCTAGAAATAGTAGAAAGTGAAAAATAAATATTGCAAGTTATATCAATGCAATTGCAAATGTACAATTATACAACACTTCTCAATTAGGCCAACATACACAGGGGTAGAATGGAACAACCCACATCTGGCTAAAAGACCATTCACACACTCTTATTGGGAAGTATATGAATAGAGGAACATATGGCTGATACAATGAGCAAGTTGCCTCCCTACCTGACTAAGAATGGACAAGCAAGTAGCATACAGAGACCCATGGAGATGAACCTAATACCCGCTGCTGTTGGAGGAGGGTGGCTGGTCAGAAGACGTAATAGCTGCTTGGTTTCTATCTCACTGAACCTAGGATAAAAAAAGAGAGGAAAAAGAAATTGATAAAAATCATCAATTGTTTGTTTTAACTGATTGTTATAAAAGCAAAAATGTTCTTTTTAAGCCAACTGCACAGTCTATGATCTGACTGCAATCTGATTTTAGATGATGTTTAACCTGTTGTAGAGACTATCGTTTTCCAATAACATGCATATAACATAGGCTTGAAGCAGACTGTTCAATTCTTTAAAAAGTCCGAGCACTGTTTTGTACATTTTTAAAATGAATTTTCAAAAGGTAAAGTTCTGAAAATGAATGGACAAATTTTCCATGCATCATCAGGCATCAAGAAAAAGAATACTGCAAAAAGAAAGAAAGAGCCATAAAATAGGATGGTGGGATTAAAATGGGCGACTTGTCTTTTTCAACATTTTGAATTACAATTACACAATGACATGATATCTACCGGTACTTCTTTATTCACGCTCATTAATTGTATGGTTATTTCTTTAGAAACAATTTTTAAGAACTACAACAATAATACACATAATTTGAAATCTGGGGCCTGTTTCACAAAACTTGTCATCGGTGACAAATGACAGTATTTGTTATAAGCTACTGAAATCCTTGCTTCTGATTGGTTATCAGCAGATTTGTCACTGATTTTTGTCATTTGTCATTGGAAAAAGGCTTTGTGAAATGGGTCCCAGGTGGTAAGATTCTTCTGAGGCCTTATTTGCTTACTTCATGCCTGCAATCCCCTTGAGTGCACAGTAGAGCCTCATGAATGCGCTGGCCTGTACTACATTCCTGGCGGGGAGGTCCCTAAAGTGCTCCTTGGACGGAGTGATGGATTTGAGCTCTTGAAGAAGGTGATCCCTGAGGCATTGCAACATTGTGTTCTCTTGCTTCAACTAGAATATGTAAGATATGCAAATTATTGTTAATCGTTTCGCCAGTACCACTTTCCAGGAGGTGGGGTACGAAAAGATATGCTTGGAGGGAAAAAAGCATGAGGATACATGAGACTTAAAGGGAGAGACAAGTAAAAAACAGGAATGAAACAAAACATAATACAAACATTGTTGAGAATATAAGAGAAATATGTTACTTGAAAAATGGTTGAGGAGAGACATGACTAAGAATATGATAGACAGCGAACAGAAGTATGATGGAAAGATGGATTTTGGAAAGGTAGAGATAGGGAAAGAAAAACAACAGAAATTCAATAAAAGACAAGGATAAAGAGGTATGATGCAAATATGAATTCCACTTAAAACCCGTCTGTACAAGTTTGGCCGGGAGGGATTAGACCACCCAGCGTGGTCACTGACAGGTGGTTATCTCATCAAATCAGCTCTCAATTAACATAAGAAAAAGAGGATTGTAGGGGACCAACAGGCATTGTTTTCTATAAAGAGGGAGCAAGCAGCTACAAGTAGTACAGAGGGGCTTTGAATATAAACTGACCTTCTGACTGGAGCGTACAAACTGAGCAAACCAGTTGCGTACCGTAGAGCTGCTCCCCAGAAGGAGGCCACTCAAGAAGCTCACCATGTCCCCTTGGCCCCCAGCAGCTTTACTCCTCACTGCATGGTCTAAGGATAGAGCTACAGCTAGACCAGGTAGACGACATTGCTCAACCTGAAACAACAAACATGAAGACAATGTTATCATCTTTGAACCATGTCACCCTGACCCCCTGCAGCTTTACTCCTCACTGCGTGGTCCAAGGATAGAGCTACAGCTAGACCCGGTAGACGACATTGCTCAACCTAAAACAATAAACATGAAAGACCATGTTATCATCTTTGAACCATGTCATCCTGACCCCCTGCAGCCTTACTCCTCACTGCATGGTCTAAGGATAGAGCTACAGCTAGACCTGGTAGACGACATTGCTCAACCTAAAACAACAACAAGGGAAACGCTCTCGGCGGTCTCGCCTGCATAACGCAATTCAATATGATAAACCAGAACGTCAATGACGT
>JARBES010000124.1:5008879-5020118 GCA_030265145.1 Strongylocentrotus pallidus
GGTTGGAGAGGATGTGTGAGGAGAGGTACGCCCTGCATGCTGCTAGGTAGGCTCTCAGGGTCTGCAACACAAGCTCTAGGACGGGCGGACATCTGTGAAGGAAGGAACACGTGAAGTGAAGATGAACACAGATGCTGTTGATATATACAAGCTATTTTTGCATACATAATGAGCCCCATGACCTTTGTTCTCATAACCCCCAAATCTAATCAATTCATTGGCTCTGCAAAAAAAATACATGACCCAAGTGTGCCGGTAATCTATCGATCAGTTCTTGAGGTAACGCGATCACGAGAACGGGACGTACGGACAGACGGACAACCCGAAAACATGATGGCTCCAGCTTCTTTGTAACAGAGGTATAAAACTACCGGTACCACACCATCTCTTCAACTTCACATCTCCTGTCTATTCTGCTTACCTGAATACCCGTAGGTCACACCTTAGTACTATGAGGGGGTCAAGGGTCAAATCTTCCTCACTGAATGGCGTCACTGGTGCGGTCTCGCCTAATGCATTGACCGTCATCACATGTAACCTGTAGAATAGAATACACATCATTAATTGAGGTAATTATACACCTGTTAATGTTTTGCTTATGTTCAAAGATATACAAATATTTATCAACAAAGAAAGAAAAAAAGAAGCAACAATGAAGACAATGAAGATGGCGAGGACAACGGTGACGATGACAACAAAAAGAATGTATAATAACTATAATTATAATGATAATAACCATGGCAACAACTATACACATTTATAATATATCTTTCCAGGTGCTACTAAGGTACACATAAAATAAGATCTTGCATGTCATATATAAAACTTTGAATACAGCACATCATCAGTTCTTTTTTCGGGATATTCAATGAACAGTAGGAATTGTTGGAATCACTCACTTTCTTGGCATGACAGTGTTGAGTTTGTGCCACAGACTGACCGCCATACTGGTCACCTTCCTGGGTACCTGTGGGTCAAGCAGTCCTAAGAGACTGGCCACAAGAGTGTCTGAATACTCCATCAGCTGAGGGTTGTCTCGGTCAAGAAGTGATTCCAGGATAAGAACGGCCGGAGTGGGGTTGGTCAAGACCATAGACAAAGCTAGGAGGGAAGACAAATTTTTAAATTGTCAGTTCCATTCATTAAAACCATTGTACGTGCATAATTTAATATCTTTAGGCTTGTGCTAGATTAACAAATTCCTACTTTTACGTTGTAAATACAACAACGCATTATTTCCTACTTTTTTCTATTATCATTGAAATAATTTTTTTTTATTTCATCACTAATACCCACTTCATCCTCTTCATAATCATCACCTCCATCATCATCATGTCATTGTCAGCTTATCATTACCATCATCACCACCACCATCACAATCATCACCACCGTCATCAACACCATCATCACTGTCACCAACACCATCATGACTGTCACCAACACCATCACAATCATCATGACCATGACCATCACCAACACCATCACAATCATCATCACCATCTTCATAATCATCATCATCATCATCATCATCATCATCATCATCATCATCCTCCTCTCTGTCATCTCCATCATCACCATCAATCATACCTTTCTTGAGTTCCTCTGGTGTACAATTCTCTCTCACCACCCTCCTCCCACCGATCTTCCTCTTCCTCGTCCTCTGTCGCGTCCTCTCCTCGACCTCGTCCGCCAGCCACTCCTCCACCAGGCACAGGTGTGGGTAGTGGGTCGACACGCAGCGCAGCAGGATGGGATAGAGGGCGCCGTACTCTGTCTGCTTGGTCTGGGCGTGGCGTACCAGGTACTTGATGGGCAGCTGCGAGATGAGTTGGCTGGAGTAGGTCAAGGGGCGTTCGTTGATGATCACTGGAGAAAAATACCAAACAAAAAACAAATGATGAAATAAAGAGTATGCAGTTTAAGTAAACAGATACTAAGATTCTCAAGATCAAGTCATTATTTTGCACTGAGTCAGTATATTGTATGAGGAAATAGTATTTTCCATGTGAAAATACAGGGAATGGATATCTGAAATTGGTATATATTATTCTAGTATAGTGGTGGTTATTTTACCTGACTGCTAAGAAAGCATAAATGCTTGTTTGTAAGCAACCAGAGGACCGACGGTTTTAGGTCCTCTCCAAAAGACCTGGTAATGAGGATAAATACCTTACCAAAGGGCACTAGCGCATCGCCTTGGTTTTGAACCAAGGTCGCCGGATTACGAGACCATTGCTCCACCAACTGAGCTATCGCGCCTCCTCTCACCGGATTACGAGACCATTGCAACATAACTTAACAATAATATCCATAAAAATAAATATACAGGTTTCACACTCACTGAGATGTTTCATATTATTCAGCACGCAATCCTCATAGAGTAGCACATAGTAGAGCATGAGCAGCTGTGCCGTCATTCGCTCTTCCTCCCCAATCTCTGCCTTCTCGTCCACCTCCATGGCTTCCGACCCACTCACAAAGGACACTGCGGATGATTTAAAAACAGACAGGATCTCCCTCTCAGAGAGTGGAGCATTCCGCAGGTGCTTGGAGCCCGACTGAGTGGGCATGACCACGGAGGTCACAAACACTTCGATGAGAGGGGGGAGCAGAGGGTGGAGGGGTGGGGTCGCATTGCAAATCTGTCTGAACAGCCAATCCTTTAAACAAGAAAAGTAACATATTAGAAATAAGGAAGAATTAACACAAATATCTATATTTTGGTTTTAAATGCATAAAGAACTTTTGTTGGGGGGCTGCATTAGCAACATGTGTCAAGTAATATATTTAAGATATGTGACATATTATGATGAAATATTTTCTTTGGAGATGAAGAGAAATTTTACAAAAATGTTGTACAAAGCATAAGAAGGGCTGTTTGCAAGCTAAATCATGAAGTTTTGAACTTGTACATCCCGATCATCTTTTAAAAACACAATAATTTTATTATCCTGCATTGCATTATCGTGAATTTCCACTCATCTCTATCTCTCAATATTTGCTTTATTCAAACCGACTGTGGGTAAACTTTGGTTACATTCACATGTTCTGGTGACAAGTTTTCCGCGGTCCATGACCTAGTCTAAACGAATGATCAATTTCAGCCCTTTACCAAATTCTATAACTAACCGAAACGATAACCCTAAACAAAATGGAAAAAAATATGTTACCCTAACCCATGTCTTTGCCAAAATTAATTGCTGAAGCAATTATCACCAGAACATATGTTGGAGCATCTAAACTTGCCCACAAACTTACTTTGATTGGAATGTTGTGTTTGGTGAATGCCCTGCTCTTGAGTAGATGGAACACACAGTGAACCGGTAGGAAACCTGTCGTCGATGCACTCAGCTTAGGTGTGACTGCTACCGTTACAGCATGTGCTGCTGCAACCTAGGTAAGCAAGCAGAAGGTCAAATCAAGGAGTCAAGAAAACCACACATCATACACATCAGAACCATCAGACATACTGACCAATGAGAAAAACCTACCCGGTACTGATCTTGAAGATAAGGTTACTGGTATAAAGTACAGGTCATGCAAATTCATTTTGAAAGAAACTGTCTAGAAGTGATCCTGAATAAATTATTTTGTTGTAAAATGGGAACAACTGTGCATCATCAGGTTTTGGAAGTATTTGGGTGATTATTATCTTTCTAGACACTAGAACAAGATATAAGGCTCATATACAGAAAATATATACACTATAACACTATACCTCCAAATTTGTATACCGGCACTGCAGAATATCTATTTTAACATCTGAAGATTCTGGTCTTCAACTGACTTCATGTCTGTTCATAAAGTGCTATGAACTAAATTAAATCAATCTAGGTACATTTGGTCTTGTACATTACAAGGGATTGTTTTATGGGATGCCATCACTATTCACAACAAATATAAAGATGTACAAACCTGTTCTGTGAATATGTCTTGAATGAAGAGAAGCCTCATCTTGGCAAGGGAGTTTGTTCTCATAGCAATCTAAGAGAGAAATACAGAACAAAAACTGAATTAATTATTCATTATTGAGTAAATCTTTGTTGTGGGGCTCTGTTCTGTGAATATGTTTTGAATGATAAAAGAGTGTCCAAAATTCAAGGGAGTATTATGTGCATTGTGCATATTACGATCCAATTTCATTATAATATTAATCCATACTTCCCTAAGACTCATTTTATCTCAATCAAACAAGTAATACTGAAACAGTCAGAATATTACAGATGACCAATAATAATTTTGTTTCTGTTTAACCACTAGTTTTGCGAAGTAACCGATGACAGATTATTCAGGGATTTTTGTCTAAAGGTGTAGAGGTGTCGTGGTCGTGTAGATACGTTGACGGACTGCTGATCTTAAGGTATGCGGTTCAAGTCCCGCCGCACCGCGGTACTAATGTCCTTTGGCAAGACATTGATCTACAGATCTACATTTGCCACACTCAACCCAGGTGATGTAAATGGGTACCTGGCAGGAATAAATTCCTTGAAATGCTAGAGCGCCGCAGTGGCTGCCTTGCTAAAGCCAGGGTAATAATCGGAGCATCGCCAGGAGCATCACAACGTGACGGACGTGTACGCTATATAAGAAGCCACCATTATTATTAGTATTATTAAACTAGGTGTACTCTTAAGAACAGTGTGGCAAAAGAGATCTCTTTTGAATGGCACATAACGAGTCAAGCATTAACTGAAGTAAATTTTGTCCTTGTTTTAAAGCCCATCGGTACTAATTTACAAGAGGGATTAGACCACCCTGCAACGTCACTGATAGGTGGTTATCTCATCAAATCAGCTCTCAATTAACATAAGAAAAAGAGGATCATGGGGGGGGGGCCAATGGTCACCGATTAGGCATTGTTTGCTATATAGAGGGCGCAAGTAGCTAAAAGTAGTGCATTCGGGCTTTAAAATATTACAAACGCACTGGCTATATGAACAACATAGGATTTTATAGCACTGAAAAGATAGAGTGAAAAGATAGCACTCAAAAGTTAGTACCTTCATTCCAAGAGTGGTGCACACTAAATCCACAATGGCCTGCATCTGATTCGCATGGAAGTGAATGGCCATCAGAAGCAACATCTCACTGAAGGAAGCGCTTACACCACTCTCCCTGAAAAAAAAGCACAGATTATACAGGGATTTTAAGTATAAAATGTTGCAAAAACTTTCTATCTTTATCACAAAAATGTGCACTACCTATTGCTCTCCAGACTTGTTAACAAAATTGTGATATAGTAAATACAGTACACTCTACCAGGTATGTAACTTTGAGCCATTCCAAGGTTCACATTTTGAAGACCTAACAAACCTGAACCATGTACAGTCAAACCTGTCTATAGCGACCACCCAAGGGAAACACAAAAAGTGGTCTTTGTAGACAGGTGGTCTTTGTAGACAGGTGGTCTTTGTGGACAGGTTCCTTTAGTACATGTTTCAATGAGAAACCATTTTCAAGGGAAACAAAAAACGTGGTTGTTGTAGACAGGTGGTCACTAAAGCAGGTTTGACTGTAATTGTTTTTGTTATCATCATTATTTTTGTGCCAACCACAGACTCAGCCAGTTGAGCTGCAGAGCTGATATTTGAGAAACAATGCTCTACATTTGTACAACATTAGAGTCACAACACCTGTCTAACAGAGTAATTACTGTAAAAACTAGATACTTTCGCAGCAAGAAATATTCATGAATTCCAAAATCCAACACTGACATTCAATTATCAAGTGGCATGCAACACTGCAAATCTGGACCACTCAAGTAATCTGGGAAAACTTTGGGTTTTTCAATAGGCACATTCTCATACAAATCATGAATGAACAGGCAGTGGAAATGTGATCTACTTACGTCTCAAATCTGGGTCCTTCCTTGACCAACCAATTAATCCACTGTGTCACTATCTTCTCATCATCAACACTGTAGTAGGATAAACAACATTCAAGAAATCTGTTATAGTCATTAGTGGTTCTATGATAAATGAAATTAATATATTCTAACTGTAATTTAATATATGTATTATCCTGGTGGTTAATCGCAAGGTATATTTAATTGATGGTTCAAATCTGTCCTTTTCATAATAACATCAGCCAAACCATGTACACTAAACCCCTTATCTTTAGTATTCCATACAAATCTAGTTTCAGTCTATCAAACTAGTAAGGTCTGACATGAAAGCGCAGTAATTTCTAACAATATTGTCATATTCCTAGAAATAGTAGTGTGCAAGTAAACAAAATATTGCAAGCTATATCAATGCAATTGCAAATGTACAATCATACAATACTTCTCAATTAGGCCAACATACACAGGGGTAGAACGGTAAAATCAACATCGGGCTATAAAGACAAGACACATACTCTTATTGGGAAGTATATGAGTAGAGGAACATATGGCTGATACAATGAGCAAGTTTACCCCCTACCTGACTAAGAATGGACAAGCAAGTAGCATACAGAGGCCCATGGAGATGAACCTAATACCCGCTGCTGTTGGAGGAGGGTGGCTGGTCAAGAGACGTAATAGCTGCTTGGTTTCTATCTCACTGAATCTGTGAGAGAAAAGGAGAGCATATCGAAGAAACAAGAGAAATATGATGAATTGATCGTTCATTTCAGTTGAATTCTATGGAAGTATTCATAGCAAATTATGCTTGTTCATACAATCACAAGCTACACAATGTGACTGCTATTCGGGAAGCAATGGCAATATCAACAGATAAGAGAACTTAATCATACTACCCATTTTGACAATTTTCTCTTTTGATGATGCATTAAAATCATAATTCATTTCTGGCTTAATCACCCATTTATGATTTATTTTTCTTTAGAAAAGAAATAATTGATAGAATCTTTGAAATCAGCTGGTATTGAGAGAAGTCTGGTGTCTGATTTACTTACTTCATGCCTGCAATCCCCTTGAGGGCACAGTAGAGCCTCATGAATGCGCTGGCCTGTACTACATTCCTGGCGGGGAGGTCCCTAAAGTGCTCCTTGGATGGAGTGATGGATTTGAGCTCTTGAAGAAGATGATCTCTGAGGCATTGCAACATTGTGTTCTCTTGCTTCAACTAGAATATGTAAAGATATGCAGATTATTGTTAATCGTTCAGCCTGTACCACTTTCAGTATAATTAATTTGAAAACATTATGTACTGTGTATTAAGTATTTTTTTGAGGGATGTACAATTTTCTTTATATTTTGATATGTTATGTAAATCAATGAAGCTGTATGTTTTTTTTAATTTTTTATATTTTGTACTGAATGAAAAAAAAAAAAAAAAAATGCTACAAAAAAAACAAACTTTCCAGGAGAGGAGGTACCAAAAGAGATGCTTGGAGGGGAAAAGACATGAGGAAACATGATACATAAAGGGAGAGACAGGTACAAAACAGGAATGAAACAAAACGTAATACAAAGATTGTGGAGAATATAAGAGAAATATGTTACTTGAGAAATGGTTGAGGAGAAACATGACTAAGAAAATTATAGACATGGAACAGAAGTATGATGGAAAGATGGATGAAGAACAGAAATTTAATAAAAGACGAGGATAAAGAGGTATAATGCAAATATGAAGTCACATGGGAGCAAGTTTTAGAATACTCCACCATAAAAATTGACCAAACGTTCGTAGGGCACCAAACGCTTCACCAATGAAGCTAAATCTCAAGACTTAAGCTTTTTAAGTAACACTAAACATAATCCTAACAATAACCCTAACCTTAGGTCTTCGACGTCTATGTACATTAACCCTATTGGTGGGGTATTCTAAAGTTAAGCCGTCACATGAATATAAACTGACCTTCTGACTGGAGCGTACAAACTGAGCAAACCAGTTGCGTACCGTAGAGCTGCTTCCCAGGAGCAGACCACTCAAGAAGCTCACCATGTCCCCCTGGCCCCCGGCAGCTTTACTCCTCACTGCATGGTCTAAGGATAGAGCTACAGCTAGACCTGGTAGACGACATTGCTCAACCTAAAACAAAGAAACACCATAACGTTAAACGATGTTATTATCTTTGAATTTATTAAAGTATAACTAGTAATGGTCAAATCATGGTTTAGAGACAGAGTTATAGCTAGACCTGGTAGATGACATTGCTTAACATAAAACAACAAACACGAAAGACAATGTTATTATCTTTGAATTATAGGAATTATTATTTGTAATGTTCAAAGTATGGTCTAGAGACAGAGCTACTGCTAGACATGGTAAATGACATTGCTCAACTTGAAACACCAAGGATGACGACAATTAAAAAAAAAAAAATCCTTTTGAAGATTACAAGTAATGGTCAAATTCTATAGCAAGACCTGGTACAACACGGCTCAAACTTACACAAGAATCACCAAAATAGAAATGTTTACATTTTATAATTCTATAAAGATTAATGGTCATGTGTCTAGATATGGTCTACAGAGAGAGAGAGAGAGAGAGAGAGAGAGAGAGAGAGAGAGAGAGAGAGAGAGAGAGAGAGAGCTGGAGCTTAACCTGGTAGGCGATGTCTCTAAATGCTTTGCAGATATATTATTACCCCGGTCATTGGATTCAGGCTTGCCCGCACACAATGTATGCACATTCTCCACTCCCTGGGGAGCATTTCAGTCAGGCACCATTTTACAGACACTCATAATGCTGAGCAAACTACCAGTACTCTAACTTTCGCATCCTACCGGGTACTCACTTAACACCTGGGTGGAGAGTGGCAAATGAAGATTAACGTCTTGCAAAAGGATGTTTGTGCCGGGCTGGGATTTGAACCCTGTACCTTGTGATCTATTTATTGCATGACTGAACATTTACATTTGATGCCCTGAGTGTTCAGCACTCTGACTGAATCACTTGAATTGAATGAACAGCTAGGATACTTACAGCAAGAGCTCTGAGTTTGAGTGTTTGACTGGGATTCATGGCTGCTAGTAGTCTCAAGCTTTCAGTTCTTCTTCTACCCCCAATGCTGTCCTCATCCTGACGTTCTCCACTCTTGATCAGAACATTGCACACTGAAGAAAACAAAAATGCACAAAAGAATTGCAGTTTAAAAAGTGCACAACTAATTCAAGTCCATATTTATGGCTTCAAATGAATAAGGGAGACGTTTTGCACACATCAGTGAGCTTGGAAATACTATGTATGCAAGATATTTGTTTAGGACATGTTTAAACCAATTCACAATTTCTAGAGATATCATTGGTAAGATAACAGGCTGTGTTGCCCACAAATGAAGACTGTATGAAAGAAGCCTTTCTTTTCTTGAAAGCACTTCTAGTGTGCAAATTTCCACCAGAAAGCATTTTTGAGTCAACAATATCACACACTTTTATCGCTACTCATCATAAAACCGAGTAACTGACAGAGTATTTAAAAGGCTTATTTTATCTCTGCTCACCTTGAAAAAAGCTATCTGGAATATTAGCTACAAGTCTGCATAGCATGGTTGGACCTAGCTTAACCCTCAGCAGCACCTCAGCCAGTCTATTCACAGGAAGCAAGGACGGCAATTCTAGAGAAGGAAATGCAAGTCAAGATTACAAACAAAATTGATCAAAAATTCAAAAAGTACCTTTCTGTGGAATTTGTGGAATTGGAACAAAAAGTAAATCTAATAATTGCCTACATCATTATATCTAACTTTTTAATAAGTACTCATGTTCAGGAAACAATACAAATACAAATAATTTGGAGGTAGTATTTCATTGCAAAATTTTAGATGTAAATGTTAATGTTTCGCTCTAAATTGACAAAAAGTTGAATCAAAACCTGGGGCCATATTCTGAAACTGATGTTATCTTTAAAGTTAGAGAAAATGATGTTAATTGTCATAAACACTAATTGCGCGGAAATAACACTTCCCATATTGCTTGCGAAGATGTCTCTTTTGACTTTTCGGGAACGCATCCAGATTTGTGTAGACATTAACCGATGACTAGTCGTTATTGTTTTTAGAATACCGCCTCAGGTTTTAGAAAGTTGTCTGAAGTAAACAAACAAATTAAGTGCAAGTAGTTCATGTTTACCTGCTTGTGCAATACAGAGCACATCAGAAACCTCTTCCCTGTAAACCTCATTCTCAAACAGCTCACAAGTCCGGGGAGTGAAATCTGTTGGTTCCTTGATCTGCAAGATAAATTTAAATCATAAAAACATTATTCTTGAGTGCTTACCTAAATAATGGTAGACTTTAAGAGGCACCATCTTATCATTTCTGGTTTATTCAGTTGTATTTTATTGAACCTGATTTTGTATACAGGACTCTTTTTCTATTATATATTTTTTGCTAAATTAATTCCAATAACATGTACTTTAATACTGGTAGGCAATTCTTCTTGATCAAAGATGACTAACCTGACTGGATATAAAGAGAAGTTCACTGATGAGTAACCTCAAACGTCTGGCAGAATCACTCTTCTCAAACTCCAGAGCTAAACCATGCTGAATGTGAGCCGTCAAGTGGTTTTCTGTATCTCCTAGTTTTTGCCTGGTAAAAGGAAAGGATGCAAATGATAAAGAACACTTTTTAGAAGGGAAAATACCAAAAACAAACAAATATTTATTTCCAAATGTGTATGATACAAAGATCTCATCATCAGGCTGTGTGTTTAAAAAACTTATATTTGTATATATGAGTAGACTATATCATGTTGTCTTCGGGTGCATTAAAAAAATATCTTTCACAATGTTTGTGAAGTTATTTGTTTTGTTTTCTCTGGTATAGTGGGATAAGCTTTTAATAAGACCTCTATCTTCTTGCTAATCCCCCCAACACTTCATAATAAGTTGCTGTTCTTAAGATAAAGTTTATTTTCTATTTTTATATTGTAACTGGATGTTTTTATGTTCCTTGCTTTTTATGAATGTGTAAAATAAAAGAATTGAACTGAACTGGAAACTATATCAAAGAACATTTAGTTGGGGGAAACATACTGTAAAACAAATAAAAAGCAGTAGATTCCACGTATTTCACAATTTAATGATTGAAGACTATCAAGAAAAGTGGATGAACTTTCCAACAAAAATAGAAAATTTAACCTGTTATCTATCCAAAACTAACACTAACATGATAGTAACAGAGAATCTAATCAATTATCATGTTAAAGATAAACTCCAGTTCTGGTAAAAAAAGAAAATTCATTCTCACAGAATCAAACGAAACTTACACTAAATGTTCAAGATTACAAATAAATGACATGTGCCAAACAATTTTGGAAGAAAATGTATACTGGCTGAGTAATGAGCAT
>JARBES010000124.1:5127303-5144238 GCA_030265145.1 Strongylocentrotus pallidus
TATAAATACTTTCAGGTTTTTGTATTCTTACAGCAGTTGCTGAAACAACATTGAAAAAGAAATGTTTTTATAGCACTTCTCCTACTGGTATAAGTGCTAATTTATGAGGGGGAGTGTGATGGGTGTATCGACCGATTCTAGATACATTGTACGAACCGTCTGAGGACGAGTTAGTCTAGTTTTTGGAGTTGAAGAACGAAGCTCAATAATGAAGATCAGTCTCTGAAATCTTACCACTTTGTGTTGTGTAATCTGTTGTTGTGGAATAAAGGACCTAGGGACAACGGGTAGAGGAAATTACTCGTAACAACCATTTCTAGACAAGTCAACCGAAAAATCTATTCCTATAAGTATCTCGAATAACCGTCGGATAACTAATTTAGGTAAAGTATAGCTTATTCCAACTCTGCAATATATTTCACTTTCTTGTAAAGATTAGGATTATTCAAAAAAATCTGTCTAATATTTGTATGGTAGCCTTCTATCACATATGTTTCATTCATTTAAATACCAGATTGATCCGTATAATGCATGTATTGTATCCCTTTTACAGAACGATGGAGACTTTACCATATTTACAGGATGTCGAGATGATATGTCTTTCCAGAGACATACCTCATACTAGTTACTCAAAACTGTGCTCCTATCTGGGGTACTCATATAATTTGTTTCAAACAATTCTCGCGAAACATCGACTTAACTACAATGATGCTATGACGGAAATCCTGATCAAGTGGAATACTAAACAGGAAGACACAAGTCGATCACGATCAATCCTGGCGAGAAAGCTACATGATGCGGAGCTTGGTGGATTGGAAAAGAAATTGTCCAAAGGTAAACAGTCGCCTAAATGCAACTCAATGAACGATTTATTTATGAAATTCAAAGTAAATTGGACCAGTCTTGTAGTCTAACTGTAGATGTATTTATGTATATTGTTTGATTTCTGAAATTTAAATATTATTCGTATCTAAATTGGAAAATATATTTTGATGTTTGATTCCCTCGAGCCATGGCAGCATGCATAACATCTTAAATGACTGTGTATTCATTTACTGTAGGTGAATACCTCCCAAGGCAGCAGGAGCCACATGAACAAGAGGCGACTCCACTGCAAAGTAGCTCAGGTATGATTGCATTAAAACAGTGATTCTTCTCCGTGGAAGGGGGGAGGGGGTATTCAAGACTATGCCATCCAGACCTTAAGCATATAGCCCTTTAAATAGGTTTTTTTTTTAAAGAAGGGGTTGAGTTGAGTTGAGTTGGGGTTTTGTTATCCAAACGTTCAAATACAGTAATATAACAATAATAATAATAATAAATGTATGTTTAACTAATATCTCAAATGAATATTAGGGACCAGAAAATAACATAAAATGCTAATATTATTACAGTTTATATATATATAAATTATTGAATACAAGTACAACTTAAGCTACATACTATGTAAACATAATACATGTGTTTGTGTTTAGTACAAAGCCTAAACTTGTATAAATAGACATTCTGTATATTAAAGATAATACAGTAAACTAGCATAACTGTCTACAAATATAGATTACATGTTTATTGTCTATTAAAAGGCAAGAAGCTTGGTTAAAAGGTGACCATAGTTATTCTATTAACATTTGTGCAGTTAAAATACTATGAAAACAAGAAACTGAAGCTTTTTCCAGTAGAGATAAAGGTTAATCATTCCAGAAGCATACGCCTTTATATGACACAGAAAATGAACCTTTCGTTGTCCATACTTTAGGCACAGTTAGCTTTTTTTTCCTTCTCTTTGTCTTGTCTCATATCTGAGCTCTACGAAAGAGCAGTACTGAATAAGGGACTGTGGCAATCTATTATTCAATAAGGAATATTAATAATACGTTAATGTCCAATTCAAATGACAAATTCGCCTATTTGAGATTTACATATCCGGCCTACAAAATGTGATCTACGCTTGCAAAAGCACAAATGACTTGTCCGATTTGTGTAAGATTTATGTAAAAGAGTTTCATTGTTTCTTCATTTACGGTATTAAAGTTGTAGAACATGTTTGTATTTTTTTTAAATTAAACATTGACAGATCATGAATTTAAAACGATTTAAAAACGATGATAATAAACATTCCTTCAGCATGTCTGTACACAACATAAGAGAACATTACAAAGATTAACATTGGTAACAATACAAAATAATTGTTAACAAAGAAAATATAAAAAATACCGAAACATATATTCATACAACTTATATATAATTTAGAAATTAAAAATACTACTAATAATAATGCTGGTGGTACTGATTAGGCTTCCCCGAGGACGATCATCCCCGGAAGATTATCCCTAAGGACAGCTGACATCCCCTGAGGAATACTACATACACACAAACACACAAAAACACACCCACATACACACACACACACAGCAACATTGCCTTCTCCTTCATGTACACTTACAACCAGCATGGCTGGGAACGAGAATGACAAAGAAGAGACAAAGTAAGGCTAGTCCTAATTCTTGCTTCGATATTTGTTCTGGTTTATTCGAATTTCATGAACGTTTTCTCAAACATTGTGGAGCAATTATCATTGATTTTTTGTTCCTAATTTTAGCATAAATTTCCTTAGATTAAGATAATTATAAAATAAGGATACAAATATAACTAAACTCGAATGCAAACAAATCAAAACATAATCAAATAGTGACTGGGACAAACAATAACTGGGAAACCTCCCACACCCTTAATCCCCTCCCCCTCCCCTCCCCCCAAAAGGAAAAGCATATTTTCATTTGCAACATAAGATTTGGAATTGTCTACCCTCGCTAGTGTAGTAGATTTAAAGGGAAAGTTGAGTTTTGGTTGGTAGATAATGAAAAAAACTGAGTGATAAATTTGAAAGATCATACAAAATTGACTACATCATATATTTGTTGAAATAAAATCGGTTCCGAGACGGCTAAAATATCCATACATATTTTATTTATATTATTTGTAGGGCCCCACAAATATTCGATTATTTTGAACCAGCCGTTGAAAAACTTATTCGTTTCCTTTCAGCCAATGCCAATTTTGGGATTTAGTTGGCTTTTTCGTCCAGGTTATAATATGCACAACTAGTTGGATTGATCGTTTTTATTCTAAATTTCGTACATTTTGGGGGGTCCTAAATTACCGTCAAAGCAATTTGAGGTCCTAAAAGGCACTACAAATGTCATAGATCAGAATAGGAGCAATAACCATGCACTTTCAAGGCATGCGGCCTTATACAAGAACTGTGGGAAAAGTAATTAGATGCAACGTCAGTTCATATATATTTAATTCCCTCCCCCCACCCCCCCCCCTCCATCGCCATTTAAAATAGTTGTTTCTGTCTGGAAAGAGACTAAGGTTTCCACTTGATGATAATGCCCAGGCCACTTCATCACCCGATATTATTTGCATAACAATGTGTGCGAATTGTATTAGTTCCATTCAGGCGATTCCATTGAAGCCTGGCAATATATAAATATATATATATATATATATATATTGCATACAAACTTGCTCATATAGTTTGTGTGACACGGTGTCAATCGGGGTCAAGAGATGACCCCTGTCACATTCCTAAAGTATGAACATGGATTTTACTTGCTACGTTATGTGTACTACCCACTTGCTTGGGTATGCCTTGTTTGTATATGATTGTAAGCTATGATTTGAATACACTTGACTAGGGCTTTACCGACAAATGAATCTCACATGTTAAGTAGTTGCTGGGTTGTTTATCGTAATAAACAAATGTTCTTGTTTTCTACACCAACCTGTACTAAATTCTTAGTACATCATTGGTTAAGCAGTACAAAATCGGACTATATGGTAGCTTTAATGTTGCATAGCTTTAATGTCGTTGGTTTCTTGTTTAAGAGAATGCCAGAGCTTAAAAGAAATTCATTACAACTGGTTAATAAGAACACACATCTGGAACATTTTGTATCGGGGACGGAATAATCAACAAGTGAAGAATTTAAATATGGTCCGTCAGTTATTTATACCATTTAAATAATATTCATGCCTATATATACTTTATCTAGTTCTGATATTCTTTAAAATGTAGAACGCATCCATCCTAAACAATTCTTTAAAATTCAGGTTTTCTCAATCGATAGAACATCAGCATTACCATTAAATTCCCTCAAAGGTTAAAGTATAGCATATAGTAGCTAAATTCATGAATGTATTTGGTATTTTACGTATTTGGGTTTTCGCTTACTCTATGAATTACAGTAAGTTACATATTATGTATATATAACAATGTTAACAAATGGCGGACCAGGATATAGGGAATAGTGTGAAAAACGGAAGACAAAAAATGGTTTCCATTTTTCATTTCAATTATATGTCTCTGTGATTGTTCTCGTATATTATATTAGAGCTGAATGTTTATAACAACGCGGAGCAAAGTAATACCCATATTTGGACTTGCTTACACTTTAAAAAGTTCTCCATTGTAATTTTACTCTAAAGAATCTATTCGACAAATTTGGTTTGAGCATCCAGGCACCCACGCTTCTCAGGTTACAATCAGTGATTCTGAAATGATTTGTTGTAAAGTTGAAAATCTAACAGAGTGAAAATCATTACAAATGATTTCAATCAAGGTACATGTTTTCAGAATTTTGCTTTCAATTGTGTTTTTCATTCTTCTGCTTACCTTTACAAGCCCAACCGTATAAAAAGGTGATTAAACTACGACACTGTGACATGATATAAAGAGAGTGAGCCAGTTCGTATATAATGGGAATCAGCCGTCGATTCGTGTGGTTTATAGGCGAATCCATTCTTTTGACTATCTCTTTCTTTCTCTCTTTCATAAAAAAAACCCAGGGTCCATTAGTAAACCCATATCGGTGTTATGATACAAACATTAAATAAGAACCCACACACACTAAACCAACAATCTGTTCCATAACAGAATGTTTTTAATTTTGAGAAGAAAATTTGTAGGCTTCGGGAACGATACTTCTTGAATCGTCATAAGTCGAATGGTGATGCTTTCTTCAAATCTAATAACACACGTAGTAACAGCTTCGAAAATAATATATAAGATGTTATTTCAAATTCCACCACAGTCTTTAAATTCCATTTTGGTGTTTCTGTAATACTTTTTGTTTGTGCGTGGAAATGATGGAAACCATACAATTTAATCGCAATTATCATGCTGATGTTGTGTTAACATTTCTTAAAGTGACTTCCTGATACTCTGAATTAATGCTCGGTTGTGCAATGTTAGAAGCATCAGGTGCCTTTTGTCAACTGATAATTTAACACAGATAATTTTTTAACGATCTTCACTAAACCATTACTGACACTAATATTGAAATGTAATAGTACACCGTTCTTCACTTTTTCATTGTTATATTATTGGCTCCAAACAGGAGATTCAATTGTAGCCTGGCAATGGAAATACAAGCTCAACCAATATAATTATAACTATTTGTTCATAAATTTTGCGTGACACCGTACATGACGTGTCCATTGGGGTCAAGATATCGACCCCTTGCGATATTCAAAAAGTGCGAGCATGGATTTTTACTAGCTAGGGAATGCCTTCTTGTATATGACTGTAAGCTTATTTGATGCAACTGAATACACTTGACTATGACTTTACAGACAAATAAATCTCCAAATAATAGTAGTAGCAGGATTTTTGGGGTTGAATATTTACAATACTGAAGTCATTGTTTCTCTGTTTGTATTTTGGTTTGTGATATATTCATAAAAGTTAAAACAATGAGTTGATCTTCATCAGAGAATAACTAATAAGGACAGATTAAAGACACCTTTTAAACCTTTAATTTAAGCTTACAATCCGTCATGTATTGGGGTAAAGTAAAGTCCATGTCACAATTAAGTTATGAGTTATATTTCTTCAGATTAATCACGTGTTAAAGTGGTAATCAACGTCGTTGTTTGTAAGAAGTCAGAGTTTGGTTCAGATCCAGTTAGGCTGATGGATAATGGTTAAATCACTAAACTAAATCATATCTTTTGTTCTATGCCCATATTCAAATATAAAAGGTGCCCTTTTACTTTAACGAGTTGCCTTTCCCATTCTGATAAGTGCCCCTTCTGTTCTCTGAGAGTACCCATTTTCACCTTTAATAAGTGCCCCATTTTTATTGAAACATGCACCTTTTTTTCTTCTAATAAGTGTCTTTTTCCTTCTGGTAAATACCCCATTTCCTTTTTAATAACTTTCCCTTCCCATTCTCACAAATGCCCCTTCTCACATTTCTAATGTATGCCTGTTTCAAAATCTGAAAGGTGCCCCTTTTCTTGAACAAGTGCCATACAAAAAAAGTACTCCTTTCTATTCTCACATGGGCCCTATTCATCTCAGGTATATAACTTTTAAGTAACAAGAAGTGGCCCTTACCACATTTGATAAACGACCCCTTCACCTCTTCACCTCTTATATTGCCTCTTCTCAAACCTGAGATGTGCCCCTAATATTGCATCATTTTCCTCTTCGGTGTCTGCACTCATTCAGACTTGAGAGGTGCCCTCATTAATTCTGAAAAAGGGTCCCTTTTCATTTATGATAAGTGCCCCTTTTCTGTTCTCATCAGTGCCCCTTATGCTGTACGAGAAGTGCCCAATTGTTACCTTAGATAAATCCCCTTTTTGTTGGTGTATTATTTTTCTATAATGAGTTTCCTTTCCTCTTTGGATAAATGCGTCTCTCTTTCCACTAAAAAATGTACTCCCAATAAACGAAAGTTCTTGTTTTCCACACTAACCTTTACCAAATTCGTTATATAATTAGTTAAGCAGTACAACATCGGACTATACGTTATCTTATAATAAAGTTACATAGCTTTGATGTCGTTGACATCTTTTGGAAGTATGCCAGATATCATAACAATTCATAACAATTCGTTAATAAGTACACATGATATATATGTCTTTATATAATTTGTCTAGTTCTGATATTATTTTACTAATGTCGAGCGCTGCCAACAAAAACAGCTTCAATAAAGTTCTAGTGTTCTTAATCAATTCAACATCAGCTTTAATTCACATAAAGGTTGAAATAAAGCATACCATAGCTAAATGCATGAATGTAGTTCGGTATTTTATTTTAGGGTTTTCACTTATTTCATGAATTACAGTATTTGACATACATATAATTATGTGCAGTATTGTTGAGGATGGTGGACCTGAATATAAGGTAAAGTGTCATAAACAGATGGCAAAATATTGTTTCCACTTTTTCACGTCGGTTATTATGTCTCGATGAGTTTTCTCGTATATTGTATTAGCGACATAGGTTTACATCAAAGCGGAGCAAAGTAATACCCAAATTTGGACATGCTTACACTTCAAATAGTTTTCCATTGTAATTTTACTCGAAAGAATCTATTCGACGAACTTGTTTTGAGATTCTAGGCACGCACGCTCCTCACGTTACAATCAGTGGTTCTGAAATGATTCATTGCTAAGTTGAAAACCTACCAGCGTGAACACCATTACAAATGCTTTCAATCAATGTACGTTTTTTCCAGAATTTTCCTTTCAAATGTGTTTTTCTTTCTGCTTGTTACAAGCCGAACCTTATAAAAGGGTGATTCACCTACGATACTGTGACATGATATAAAGAGCGAGTCAGCTCGTATATTATGGTATGACTAATGGGGATCTGCCGTCGATTTGTGAGGTTTCAAAGCGAAGTCATTCTTTTGACTCTCTTTCTTATAAAATCCAGGGTCCATGAGTACCGTTTAATGGCATAAACTTTAAAGAAAAAACCACAAAAACTAAACAAAACAAAATTGTTCCATAACACAATGTTTTTAATTTAGAGAAGAAAATGCATAAGGCTCCGAGCAAGATACTTCTGGAATCGTCATATGTCGAAGGATGATGTTGTCTTTAACTTAACACACGTGTTATTGAAGATATAATTGACGTAATTTCAAATTCCGATATCACTGTCTTTAAATTCCACTTTGTTGTTTCTTTAATACTTTTTTTGAGCGTGGAAATGATGGAAACCATGAAATTCAATTTCAATTTTCATACTGATCTTGTATTGACATTTCTTGAAGTGCCTTCCTGTATGGGCGGCCATTAAAGCCAACATTGACCACCACAAAAAACAAACAAACAAAGGTCAAAACTAAATAGACAAAGTACCCAAAAGAAAAGAGAGTGCGTTTTGGTCTACGGTAAGCAAATAGACATCAATCAAGAAAATGTAAAAGGATGTGGTAATCCTGTGGTATTCATGTGGTTACTGTGATAATATTGCGTGGAAATGTGTAGTATTCCTGTGGTAATAATGTGTGGTAATCGTGTGGTAACCGTCCGGTGGTAATGTGTGTGGTAACTTGGTACATTACCACCGGACGGTTACCAAAGCAATTTTCCTGTGGTAATTTGTGTGGTAGTTTGTTTGGTAGTTTTGTGCGGTAATACCACAGGACAGGACATTTTTGTAAGGGCGGCCGCGTAGTGTATAATTTGTTTTCCTAATTAGTGTAGTACCAACGTAATCTCTCTCTCTCTCTCTCGCTATCTATTTATATCTTGATATGTCGATCTCTAGACCACACAACCCTTTTCCTCTTCTCATTTTGCTTTCGCCTACATATAAACATCTGATCGCAAGTAGGCCTCTTGTTATGATTAACGCTCCTTCCACTCCTTTTCACCGACCCATCCAAGCCATCGTGTTAACGTCATTATGTAACAGTGACATGACCAATGATGTTCAATATCTTTGCCAGACGTCCAAACCAACTTCAGTTTCAATTGGCAATGCATCTAGGCTAACATTACCTCATCACTTCTCATCATCTAAAACAGCAGAAAGATCATGAAGGGCATCGTCATTTGCAATAGTCTTAAACGTTCTGCGAAGTACTCTTAATGCCAAGCAACGATTAGTCATCACAAGCCAGACAGGCTTCTTTGTTGCTAATCAAAGCTTGACGAAACGAACCCTACTTACAGTGTATTAATAAGTAATTAAACTGTATTCCGGAAAGACCGTGGGCTTTGTATCTTTATAGCAGTGTATGAGTCTCTCATCTTAACCAACCGTCCGGAGTTCAACTCAAATAGTGAAATCATCTGGTGTAACCTGCAATTCACAAATGCAAAGCCATCATTTATAGCGAGCCTTAACCATCCCCTAATAACGGAAAGCAAGACCATTAGGAATTCCAACTCTCCATAACTAAAGTTATGTATAAACACAGAAGAAGTCACCCTTACATCATCAGTGGACGATATTTACATCTTCTAGACGTCGACTGGGTAATCCTGGTCACTGACCAGTCTAAACCGTGGAAGCATCCATCAACTTTTGCTTGGCACCGTATTGCAATTCTCAATGACACAATTGGTAAGGTATGTAGGCCGTCCTGCATATATAGTAACGTCCGGGAACTTCTTTTGACGTCCAACCCAGGCCTCATTACATATGTATCCATTCATCCTGGCATATTAGACCACAACGTTGTTGTCTTTCATCAAATAAACTATTGTACACATTTTAATAGATTTCTTTTTTGCATTCCTTGAGCTCCGAAGTGTATATGAGAATTGGAAGATGATGTCTGCGTTCCCCGGGAAGTGTATGGATATTATCAAATATAAGCAAGTCCCGGCGACACCTTCCGTGGATCAACACAGACCTCAAACGAAAAATGAGCTAGTGTGATAGTCTGTTTAGGAAAGCTTTTAGACACTTTAGTGCGTCACGTCAAAATGGAAGCCTTACAGAAGACACCTCAACCTGGTAGCCAAAGTTGTTCACCAAGCACACCACGATTACGTGAACAGCATCATAAGAAACAGTCTGCAAGAAAATCCCAAGACCTTTTGGTCCTATGTCAAGTATTGTCGGACTGATAAAGTGTGCATTCCATCTCTTAGATCTGACAAAGGCATCCATACGACCAACACAGACAAAACAGAATGTCTCAACTCTTTCTTTCACTTGGTATTTACCAACCAACAGGTTTTTCATGCTCGTATGTAATGTTCCTCACACTTTCCTGATATCGGCCATCTACACATTCATCGTCCTAGTGTGGCAAAGCAGCTGTCAAATCTCAACCCATCCAACGCGTCTGCTCCAGATAAACTTCTACCTAAACTCCTCAAGCTTGTAGCTGATGAAATTGTTCCTGCCTTAGGATATCCTTTTTCAGCAGAGCTACGACTCTGGTACTGTTCCAGCAGAATGGACGTATGACTCGGTAACTCCCATCCAAAAGTCTGGTGATAAGTGCGATCCAGGTATAATTACAGATCTATTTCCTTGACCTGCATCACAGATGTAATCTTCCTTGACTTTCAGGAAGCCTTCGATCGAGTACTTTATCGTCATTTGAATACCATGTGCGACTATTATGGCATAATAGGAGACACGTTACACTAGACAAGACTATGACGTTACTTTCCAACTGGCAGCAATTAGTCGATGTCAATGGCTCCCGGTCATCGTGGGTGGCTGTTACGTCTGGGGAACATCAAGGTTTGGTGATCGGACCAGCCTTTCTTTGTTGCTGTAAATCAACGACATCACTGCAGATATCGAGTCCATGATGCGTCTTTTTGCTGACGATAGTAAGCAAATAATTACCGTTGGTGAAGGTGATAGTTTGCCATCGCCTGAAACCAAAAGGTGATTATTTGCTTTATATTGAACATCGGAAACATTTCACTCCTTCCGTTATTATAGAGCAACAAGTCATCACTTAACAGCTAGAAAACGGTGTACGAAACGTACATTGTATGCAACATGTTTTATGACCCTAGTTCGCGTACTAACACTAGATGCACTTAAAGAGGAGAGCAATACGCAACGTACACAATTAAAGTACGTTGCTAATACTATCTACACAGTGCAACGATCTTTTCTCGTTCTTTTTTCCATTATATTAGTCGTTTCATTGCATATTTTTGTGTGGTATAAGTATTATTGTGTTATGTTTTGCATGAGAAATAAAATCATTTGAATCAAATGTTTTTACAGAGGAATTCACAGTAAGAATGATATTTCTTGTAGGTATTTTACACCTACTAAAGGAATAGTTTCTCAATGTTTATTGATTAAGGCTTTTGTAATAAATGGGAATGTAAAATATATAATAAACTCAACTAATAAAAGTGAAACTCAGCAAGTGAACCAAACATGTGTTGTAAAAATATAACAAATGTAATCCGGCACCTTGGTACTTTTTAATTTTAGTTTCACCAAATGGACATGCACTCAACAAAAAAACAAAAAAAAATGATCTCTAATTATTGTCTTCCTCGCAATCCCAATTTTGTTTAAACTGACCTTCTCTCTTTTCTTTTTCAATATCTTATTTACTGTTTTAACATTTATTTTCTTCTTTATTTTTCTTTCCCTAACATGATGCTATGTTTCCATTAAAAAGGGAAGATCCTCCTGAATTACACACTTTGACAAATTGACATTTTAGTAACTTCGTGTGTTAGAACAAGTGGTGTGAGAGTTGTCCGCCACTACAGCACAGTGACATTACCAAATCAGTTATAAGTATTTTACTTACATCATGTACGAATAGTGATTGTATCTTTGAGAAAAAACTACTTTGTTGGTCGTCTTTCAAACTGTCTCCATGCTGCTTGTGTGTTTTTCTGCTTTCTGTTAGAAAAATTTTATTTTTAATTTGGATTTTCTTAAAAGTATAACTAGGCCTTTTCTTAATAAGGAAAAGGGAACAAACATCGGAACAATGAAAATTGATGTATTTTAACAAGAACAAAATACTAACTGAACCATATTTGGTAGGAGTGGGAAGGGGCTGAGACCGTGGGAATGCGCAATACAATATTTTGTTTTATAATATTTTTGTGTGATTCCAGATTTCTACCGTGAGAGGATCTCGGAATCCTTGACTGTTCAGCAATGCCGAGACAAATTAGAAAATAAGTACCTTCATGAATTGTGCAAAATTCAAATGAAACCGTGGAATCAAAATAATTATGCTGAGTTCAAAGATATGCACACGAATGTCACAATTGTGAAGAAGGACGCTCGTGGACAAGACACGAACAAGAAGGAAATACTCCAGGGTTCTGTTGCTGAAATATTTTCAAGGAAAGTAAATGGCAGACTGCCAGCTCGAATCCTCCTTTCGGCCCCTGCTGGAAGAGGGAAAACCACAGCTGTTGCTAAGATGGCTTACGACTGGGTTCATAGGGAGAAGGGATCGGCATTGGAACACCTGCCACTTCTGTTTGTTGTCAAATTCCGGAACACAAGTCAGCTTACATCGATCGGAGAGGCAATCAAGTCCCAGCTTTTGAGTGATGTTCATGATCTCACACCCGAGGGTTTGGAGAGTTTCATCAGAAAGAATCAGGATATCTGTCACATCATACTAGACGGGCTAGATGAGTATGCCGGTATTTCCTCTTCACAGAGCAGCTCATTGAGCAACATTATCAGTGTCATCCGCTGGGAGGAGTTTCCCCAGTGTCGAGTCCTTGTAACAACACGCCCTCACTTAGAGAACTTCTTCGATCAGGATGAACTTCCAAGAGTATACACAAGGATGCGGATCGAAGGATTCTCGCGAGAAAGCTCACGAGAGTACATAGACCAGTTCTTTGCTTCGACTTCGAATCCTAATAGTAATAGTGATGGTCTGAAGGATTACCTCGATGACCAACCACTTATAGATGATCTTGTTAAAACTCCTTTATTTTGTCTCATGGTCTGTCACCTATGGAGTGAGAGCCTACTGGACAGTGGAACTTCAACTCAAACAGAATTGCTGGACAGCGTGAATGCTTTTCTAATGCACCATGCAAACGCCCGAAAAATGCGCAGAGGTAAAATCACACCCAAAAAGTTAAGGGAAATAATTTCTCAATTAGGCGAAGTTGCCCTTACTGGTCTGCTAAACGATGCTAACAAATTAGTATTCACGCCCCGTGATTTCCGTAAAATTCCCGCAATCCTTGATAGGGCATGTGAGCTTGGGATAGTATCCAAGACGACTTTTTCATCAACACTCCTTCCTCAGTCCAACGAGACTTACACTACCATTGAGTTTTATCACAAACTCGCACAAGAACACTCGGCTGGGAAATACCTCGCTGATCAAACAAACCACTTTATGTTGCGTTTTAAGATTTCTAAGTTGGACAGACTGCTGCCCAAAATCAAAGCAAACATCGGTGACTACGAGAATCTCATCCGATTCGCAGCTGGCTCGGATAACAGCCTCTGTATACGAATAATGGAGTCGCTCCTTGTAAACAGTCGTTTGGATGAGAGCGAGCGATATCGCATTATCCTTGACTGCTCATCAGAGACCAAGGATACTGAAGGAAATGTGACTGCGTTGGTTCAAAGATGTGTGAATGCAGAGAGGATTGTTCTAAAGGCACCGACTGTCCACACTGTTGTTGGGATGCACAATCTTCCACAGCAACTAAAACGGGAGGTATGCACATTTTCATTTCACAAATTTTGTTCACAGTAATCATTTCAGATAGGTTGTCTTAAATTGTATTTCCTTGCCATAACTAAAAGTCAAAGAAGTAATTATTATTTGCTTTGTTTTGTTTTAGTTTATTATTTATGTAAGCTTTACTCACGAATGTAAATGTTTCAATTTTGTTTACTGAATTTATTGGGATAAGAACAGGCCATAGTCTCGATTGCTTTGATGGTCACCACACACAAACAAAACATTAATCTTCACCAAATAATTAATGCTACTTTATTCGTAAAATCTCTGTTTTCTCCTCTCTCTCTCTCTCTCTCTCTCTCTCTCTTTCTCTCCGCCTCTCTATCTCTTTCTATCTCTCTCTTCCCCTCTCCCTCTCACCCTCTTCCTTCCCCTCTCTCTCCCCCCCCTCTCTCTCTCTCTCTATCATCACACTAGGTTAGGTCAGTTAAGTTTGAGGGGTCTACTCTAAATACCGTCGTGACGAGTGGACTTTGGTCCAGCCTCAGATCATTCACCTCACTTGACCAGCTCGCCATCTCAGACTCATCTCTCAGTTTCCCTCCATTTCCTTCTGAGCTTCCATCCGTCACTAAGCTATCGGCCGAAAGAGTGACATCACAAAGCTTTGAAGGTTTGCTCTCATCGCTCCCTGGCTTGGCAGAACTCGACATCACGCTCAATGAAGCAGAGAGAGAATTATCTCAGATCACGGCTTCTCTTCGTCGGACCATGGGACAGCAGCTCACAACCATCAGACTTAAAGGTAAAGATCAGTTTTGGAAACGCCCTCCTCTCAAAAAAATGATAGGAAGCTCTTATCACCAATCATGTGAAAAAATACGTTTTGACTAATACGTTCTGATATAAATTTTGCCGAGGAACCGCCTACTAATTGATATATTTGGTACATTATTATATCTATTTGGACCTGATAGAAATCGCGCATGTGTCGTGCACGTGCCGCGTAGTCCCATATACATCTTTCTGTGTACAGTGCTTGTAACTTTACCAAGACTGTGCCAAATGTCTTATCATTTTGATGATTCCAGAACCTTGCAGTACACACCAATACTTGTATGCTAGATGATCAACCTTTTCTGATCGATTCCACAACGTTTCTTTCACAATGCAATCGCATAACCATAACTGGTTTTTATCTTTAAAGCACCGACCTCACTCCCATTAGCAAAGAAGGAAGTATCGAGAGAGACGCTGAAAGGATTGGGTCTTCTGATCAGCGAACACAACAAGAACTTGCAGCGGTTAGGTTTGTCCGGGATAAAGTGTTTGGACGAAGAAGACTTGGTTGAACTTATCGAGTCGTTAACACATTTAGAAGCATTGGATAGTCTGCATTTACAGTGAGTTTAGATGTAATGAAAAAAAACCAAAAAAAAAACCAACATCTAAACTGCGAAATCGAAAAAAATATACATAAAGGTATGGATATCAATGCCTATAAGGCCTAACATAAAAACTTGTTTTATTGCCATTTGCGACCGACCCCAAAATCTGAAAATCTACTGTCGGCATTTTTTTTTTTAACCGTTTTTTATTTAACAACATTTAATGAATACAAAAATAGGCCTAGTATGTATTTTGTTTGTTTAAATGTGATATAAATGCAAACAATCAAAGTTTTCCCAAATTCTCACTCTTCTTCTGCCCTAGTTTTTAACAATTTCAAAGTAGACCCTGGCCCCGTGTACGTGTTTATACAATGCACTGCACCAGCTATAAACCAGGGAGAATTTGGCGACGGTCGCTGTTTAGAGTTTTCTACGGCTCACAACACTTTTATATTCATGAAACATTTTGAAGGCACTATTAAACAAACATTGAAGATTTACGTAAAGACGAGAGGAGAGGACATATAGGCCTACATCGAAACAAATGTTAATGTTTTCATCAATTTGGAAGCCGTTGATATATTGCCTGACAGTTTCAAATCGAGCTTTCAAAGAGTGGATATTAACATGTTTTTCAATTGGTGGTCATTCAGTGCTGTCCGCCCGTGGATTAAATGCCGCGCATGCGCAGTGTTGAAAATGGCAACGTGTTTATTTATTCAGATATTGTTTCTTTATTAAAGTTTCCAGCAAGTGTAAGTTAGCTTGTATTTTTGTAAATTGTACAACTCGGATTAAAACATGGAGATACAGTGAGTTCAAAATGCATGTGTTTGAATTAACACTCTCCCTGTAGAAACATACAATTGGAACAAACAATCTCCAGAACTAAAACAGGAATGAAGAGCATATTCTTTGAAGTGGGCCAATGTTATAAATACAAACATTAGGCTATGATTTGAACTTGTTGCATGCACAAGTATCTGGCTGTTTTTTCCCGTGTCAGTGTCTGTCCCTTCTTTGGTTATTAAAGAGAACACTTTGTGCCCGGGACCACCTGTACAATTTGTCAACAATCTTCACATTGCTAGCAGGTTTTACAAGTAGTTGAAAACCAACTTCGTTAGCTGGGAAGCACAGAATGTTGTCTCAAAACAACATTGCAAACCATGGATTATTATGAGGTGAAAAAAGATATGAATGGAATGACCCATGTTTTTGCACCCAAAGGATAATACAACAAGTTTTTATTTTAGGCCAAATAGCGTTGCATGTGTGTTAAAATAAATGTGTTAACACCCTTCTGGCTCGGAACTGACGGTTTGTGTTTCTTTTTTAATTCAATTTCATGAAGTAAATGTGTAATTAGAAAATATAAATTAAAGATGAGTAACGTGTGTGAGATATAAACTGCTAGCAAGATACATTGGAATTGATTTAAGGACATTGATGGGGTGAGAAAGATAAAAGAGTCAACGTAATAGTAATATCCTTTGACTCACCTGCTCCAGCCAACTCTATGTCTTATTGTAAGACGGGGTGTCATTATCATTATATCATTTTTCCTATAGCCCTAATCATAAACATCCTTCAACGAAAATATCTAGGGCTTTTAAGGTTTGTCATTTTGAATGCCAAGGGATATACTCAAAATCTTATTGAATTTGTTACAATTCATGAATGCAACTAGGAGCTACTTTGACCTTCTGCATTATGCGCTACTTAGAGGCTGGAACAGATATCAATGTTATGTCATGAATGTTACCCATCTATATTTTTCTCGCAATCATATCTCTTTTTGTACTAATATAGGTCTATTGACTACGGATCTTTCAACTACGATAGACAATCGGATGTTCAGGTAAGGAGAAACAATAAGTTACATGTTATAATATTTGGCATCTATTATTTAGGAAGGCGGTTTTATTATTTGTTTGCGCCCAAAGAGAAAACACAACAAATATTTGGTTAAAGCAATAAAGTCGTAAATGGCTCTTATAAATAAATGTGATATGATATCGTAAGGAGAAACAATAAGTTCAGGTAAGGAGAAACAATAAGTTACATGTTATAATATTTGGCATCTATTATTTAGGAAGGCGGTTTTATTATTT
>JARBES010000124.1:5403139-5413381 GCA_030265145.1 Strongylocentrotus pallidus
AACCGGAAGACTTGCTCTGGCACACTCGTCACACGAGCCACATCGGTCTCGGGCAGCTACCCCGAGCCCGGCGAGAAAATCCCCCACTCTCACCCGCCTAACGTAGATGCCGTGGCGGTGGCACGGGTGCAGTCAGTGATAAATGAACGAGCAAGATCAGAACTGACAAGTGTTCCAGATATTTACAAACAGGAACAAATGAGGCTGCTCCTGGAAAACGAGAGTGCTGCAGCAGTCCTTCCAACTTTCAGGTAGACGGCAAGATTTCCAGGAGAGAGAGAGAGAGAGAGAGAGAGAGAGCGCGCGAGAAAGAGTTTTTTTGTGGTCAAGGCAATAATGATATATGGGAATGGGAATTGAAAAGGCTGTTTAATATATTTTGTCTTTTGAGGAGAGATGTCATAAAACTCTGCCAACTCCAAGTGGCCCATAAATTTGGGGTACAGACAGCCTGACCACCGGACAGTCCGACCTGGACAACCCGGCCAAATACCCTGGATGAGTTGTCCAGGGTGGGGTGTTTCGGCGGACAGAAAATAATAATGATATATTATAAAATCGTGATAAAATAGGGTTAGGGATAGGGTTAGGTTTAGATGGCTGTCGCAAAAGGAAGTCTTTCCAAAAGTGCTTGAGCTTTCCGCCGAAGCACCCCATCCTGCATGGCCCTGGGTCGGCTTGTCTAGAATTCCAACATTTATATCTGCAAAATTGAGGAGAAAATCAGTGAAGAAGAAAAAGAAAAAAAAACCTTTGTCAAAGAAATTGGAACAATACACCTTTTTGTTTTGACAGAGATTCAATGTCATGAGCTCAGGGATTCATGTGGGGGGGGGGGGGGGTGGTGAACTGGTGACATATGACCTCTAAGTTGAAGAACAAATCATGTCAGAATAGCTGACAATATTGAGGTTAAAAAATTGTTTTTACTGTGTATTGCTATTTTGTAATATTGCTGGAATGTACAAAAATCAACCCATTCAATAGTGTAATGGTTATGGAGTATGAAGAAAAACATTGACTCATAATACAGCAACACAACTCACCAGTTTAAGTCCATTTTCATCTTATTTCATTAGAAAATCTTATTCCTGAGACTTATTTTTCTCTACAGATCCATAGCAAGTGGTGCTTACAGATCCAGAAAGAAGTCCTTACCAACACAACTCACCAGGCTCAATGACACTGCAGCAGATCAGCATTTTCAAATGGTAGCATACTGGTACTCATTTTGTGGCATTTAATAGCAATTTTTTTCATGAAATATGTAAAATGTTTTGGGAATTTAGGGACATTTTCTGAAGGCCCCTAAATTGTCAAAAATGGCTTTAAAGTCACAAGAATTTTCGCCAAAAAAATTGCAAAATTTAGGACAACTTTGTGAAATTGTTTCTACTCTCTCATTTTTCAAGACGCAAAATCAATTTACATCTCTCTTTAAAAAATTCCAATGGCGGCTAATGATGCGACTCTAATTGCTTTGCCTACAGCCATTATGTACAGTACATGAAATGATGCATATTGCATGGGAGGCCTGCGGTGTGTTATTTCTCTGTGACTTAATTCAGCCAGGAAGCTGTAAGTATTGCCATGGCCATTAATCTCACGTTAGACTAGCGCTCATCTCTGCATTATTGCGTCATGACGAGTTTTGTTAATTTTGATAAAATTTTGCAATTTTTTTTCTCGCTCTGTTTGTGTTCTTTGGTTAAACAACCTGCATAGGAAATTGTGTGTTCAGCTCTTTAGCAACTTTGGTCTATGAGTATGAATGGATCAAACATGGGCTTCCATAATAGACCTTTGTTGCATGTATTATACACTCCAAACAGTGTGGCAGTCCATCAGTCTTTAATTCTCATAAAATATAATGCGGAAGGGGTTCTACTGTCTTTTCTCATTCATTTTCCATTCTCCCTTTCTCTCTCTCTCTTTTGATTTTCTGTAGTTATACCACTGCTAAAATTCATGTTTTCTGTGGAAAATCTGAGAACAAGAATATCTATACGAAACAATATTAATAGAATCATTTTGCAGTCAATTAAAATTGTAAAACATGATTTCTTATACAAATGAATATCATGAGTGCTGATTATGATGATAAATTTATGATGGTGGTAATAATCATTATAATATAGCAATATTCATCTATGTGACACATTAGTTTTCATAGGATTCATTATCCTGATAGGTATTTAGGTTTGGTCGTATCCCAGCTGCTGAGGAAAAACAAATCAGGGACGTTATATTAAATTTCATTGATTAATTCATCCATCCATTCATTCATCCATTCAGTCATTTATTTATATTTTCATACATTCATTGTGCATTCATTAATTCATTTAATTTGTTTGTGTGTTCATTCATTGCATTAATTGCATCTCGGGGATATTGTCATACCAATGTTCTTGATGTTTATGTGTACTGGTCAAAAAAGAAACCGATGTGGACAGAAACAAATTCAACAGGGAAATGAAGAAGAAAAATTTAGTGAGAGGGGAAAAGTAAGATAAGGGATAAAGGAATCGGGAGATAGTGAAGGTGAGAGAGAGGAGGAAGGGCCGGGGAGGAGGTAGATGTGGGGATCGATATGAGAGCCTGCAAAAATACTAGAAAGGGGTGGAAGGTGGATGGAGAGATCAACAGTATATAAGGAAATGTATTTATATATTCAGTTTTATTTAAATACAGGGTAGTCTTTTCAGTGCCAAAGGCCTGCTTTACAAAAGAGCCCTGAGCCCTGAAAGAAAAGAGATAGCGGGATGAAAGAGAGGGAGAGATAGAAACCCATTGCAAGAAATTGGAGGGGAAAAAGTATATTAATTTTTCTATGGGAGGTTACTTTCCATTTTTAAAAATGTTATTATTTGTTATTTCTCTGATTTTCTGCTCTGCTCAATTCGAAGCTCACTTTAAAATCACTCTACCGGTTGAGGCCAGAGTTATCATCCTCACAAAATACTATGAATCCAAGCTCTCTCGTTTGTTTATTTATATTCGTAATTTCTGGCCTGTCACCACCCCCAAATAAACTCCGATCGGAGTTATATTATGTAAAAAAGTAAAGGGTTAGATATAAGATGCCTTTACTATTATCCAAACATTGATTTATAGGTCTGTAGGAATCCTTAGTAAATGATTGAATCAAAATAAAGCAAATTAATAGTTGGTTGCGTGTTTAAAAAGAAAAAAAAAGTGTGAGTAAAATTGGGAAGATCGCGGGATGAGTTATTTCACCGCTTTTCACCTGATGAGGTACCGATACGGTACCACGCCCCCCTACGTGGAGATTTGTAAACACATGTACATAGCTGATCAAAGAAGAAGCCGAGCGGAGGCGGACAAAGAGCACACCCGGAGCTTTCGGCGGCGCGCAGTACGTACGGTATAAGGTGCATGCATGCAGTGCAGTACAGTGCTCAAGTCGAATTCGATGATAATACGAACCGAAACTGAGCTAACCTGAAACCATTGCATTCCTAACTTTGCTTCCGTCTACATTTTGAATCTAACGATTGCAAGTCATTTGCAATAACCATAGTGATGGCCATGGAAAAGGTAAGGATAGATTAGCTAGAGTCTATATAATCTAGTCTTGAATCTACGGCATTCGTTTCACAAACGGATTGAAAACGTAATTTTAAAAATTGCGAGAAACATAGCGTGCGCGTGTGAATCGTGATTGATCTCGTACTGGGATTTATTGTGTTTTATCTTGGTGAATGACATCAACAAATATCCTCAATTCCATTTCCAAAGGCAGTAATGACGCATGGCTGAATCTTGTATTGAACTTTAAGTTTCACATGCATGTTTCTTGGCGCAGTCAGTGTAGCTAGATCTAGGTGTTTTTTTTTTTTTTTTTTTGGGGGGGGGGGGGGGGCGCCCCCACACATGCCCCCCCCCCCACACTCTCATGCCCAATATCTAAAGGGGAACAAAATGGAATGCAGAGAAAGAGAAAGGACAAGAAGCAAAGTTGATAAAAGATTTGTGTAACTTAAAGTGTACCAATCACCTGAAAAAATAGCCAGAACGTACAGCATTTTATAGCTAGGCAAACAGATGAGAATATGAAGATAATGAATGAATATTTTTTTATTTCAAAGATTAACTGTTCATTGGTAGAGAAAGGTAATTTTTCGTCTACATAGAGTTGATCCTGCTGGCTCGCTGTAGACTATTGAGTATTGAGTCTCGTCAACCAAAGGTTGAACGGAGACTGACTATGGATCTAAGTGATTCATCTCTGTCCATTCATGGCAGTCCATCCTGTGTCTCCTTATCCGTCACAAATATGAATTAAGTAAAACCTGCTTGAGTGACCACCTGCACAGAAAGATTGCCTTGCATTTTATTTTCCCCTTGAACTCACTGCTCCTGCATTTAAAAACAACTTTCATCATAATCTGTATACTTCAGTTACATCGCTGAACCTACTCCGGACCGAATCCCAACCGCCCAACTTTTGACTATTTATGGAAATGAAATGTTTTTTCAGTCTGGTGACAATTTTGTTTGTGTGGCTGAGGTATTAGGTCGTCTTCATTTAAATGTTTTACTGTAAAAATAAATACAATACAATGCAATATAATACAATACAATGCTATCTTTCTTGAGTCTAATATTGTTTGACCTTTTGTCCTGTGTTTCTCTTGTCTCTTACAGAGTGGTAAGCTTTGGGGAGGGCGTTTCACTGGCGACACAGACCCCGTCATGGAGAAGTTCAACGCCTCCATTGAATTTGACAAGCGCATGTGGAAGGCTGACATAGTGGGCAGCCAAGCTTATGTCAAGGCTATCTGCAAGGTCGGACTGGTCACAGAGGAGGAGAGGGATTTAATCGATGATGGGCTTACTAAGGTGAGATCCTGAGAGGGATATTGTGCATTTGTAAGATTCTAATCATTTATCATTAAACAAAATATCTGTTGGATGTTGTGTGAGATGTTGTAAATTTTGTTACCTAAATGTCCTGTTTTTTTCTCTTCTTTTTGTGGTTATCTAATGGAAACGAATACCGGTATAGGTAAAATGAAATGACAAGCACAAACCAAACCTGTATTTGATATCCAAAGAGTGGTTACCTTTTCCTCTTCAGATGTATTTTAGATTGATAAGCACTTAAAATATAGAGTGAAACTCCACTTTGAATGAAAGGCATATTATACATGTATGCATGAACATTTATTTATCTCAAAAACAGTGTGGTTGTAATGTTTTATGTCCACTTTAAAGAAGAAAACATATTGAGGACACTATGTTGGGTTGTTGATAATAATTTTAATGTTATAATTAGTGATACAGATTGTTGATTTAGTAAAAAAGGGATCATTTTCTATAAATCCATTTTATTCCATGAAACAATCTTACTGTCTGAACAAAATACTGAACATCTACAGCTGTTCTCTTTCAAAATATTCATTCTCCAACAATCCACCAATATTTGCATTTTTTCACAACCGTATCACCGAAGTGTCTTGATTTATTTTTCACTTCACTTAAAAATAAAAAGGGCCATGAATTTTATGCTTGATGAGGTCCTGTAGCGAATGCATGCATGTTTTTACGATTGATTCTTGTACTAGTGAACACTGCCTGTAGCTCAGTCCACCCTCAGTCACTTTTCTTCTGTTTTCATCTGGTAAACAGACCTTGCAATCAGTTGATTGCTCTCCGACTGGCCCAATTACTTGTCTGAATAGAGCACCAGCTTTAAAGGGCCACACAGAATCTGACTTTGAATTGAATACCCTTTTTTTTTAAATCGTAGTGCATTGTTGAAATGCAATTGTAGTCTTTGCTGCAATAGACAGGCCAACTATATTAATTTAAAATCACATTTATCCAAATACTTAAGTCTTACTACTTAAATTGAAATAAAAGTATTTGAACAATGCAATTTTCAAAGGAAGTGATGTCATTTCACAATTGATGAAAGGCTTTCTAACAAACAATATCATCAACAACAAAATTGCTCTCTCTCTTCAAAAATAAAATAAAAGAAAGAACAATAAAAAATATAAAAAATAATACTATAATAGAGACCAATAATTCTCTATGTACATTTTAAGCCAATCTTTACTCCATTCATTTATTGCATATTTGGATTGTACTTGAATTCTTTCGTCATGAAAATCATTTCATTAAAAAAAAAATGGTCAATTGATTTATTTATAATCTTGCTGGTGCAGGTATTACTGCATACGTATATGAACATGAATAATATATGATAATTTCAGGGCCAGGGGAGTACCTCCCTTTAAGCAGTACATCTGATAGAAGCTCCGTCTCCACGTAATAAGAGACTGGTGCAGTCCAAGCACGTTTCAAACCACTCAAGTCAGCCATTCAAGATGAATATCTATAGCCTCAGGGTGGCTCCTTCCCTCAATGACCCTGCCCAGAAGTGCATTGTGTGTGTGTGTGGGGGGGGGGGGGGGGGGGGAGTAGAATTTGTGAGAGAGTTTTGTATGGGTAGGAACTAGAAATCATATTTAATTCATATAATTTATCTTTTATTCTTGAAATTCAGCAGTACTTTCCCTCACTAAAAATTGGGTGGGGTGGGTGGGTGTCTGAGAGAGAGAGAGAGAGAAAATGCTATGCACTGTACATGTTTAATTCATAATATTCATTTTCTTTCATGAAAAGTACCATTATTCCTTGAATAAAATTGATGATTTTACTAAAAAAACAGATATTATTTTTACAATTTCTCATCTGAACAATGTTATAGAGTCCCTTTAAGCAAGATAGGGTAACATATATTTCTCAAATTGAGTATTTAAATGCAAGGAAAAGGTGTCCTTTTACGTAAAAATGTATTCTAAAAATGTATGCGGAAAGCCTCCTTTTATCCTAGAGGGAGCACTGCTTCCATTATCTCCCGCCAGGGGCGTTGCCCTCGGACCCCCATTTAACCTTCCCCGTTTTTGGAAATTTCTCTGTCTCGTCCCTCATATAAGCTAAACCATAATTAAGTAGAGTAATATCTTCTTCACTGCTAATGAGAAAAGAAAAGAGTGGTGTTATGTTTTGTTTCACTCTTTCACTCCTTTAGGTAGCACAGGAGTGGGAGAAGGGAGAGTTTACCATTCAGCCTTTAGATGAAGACATTCCCACTGGCAATGAGAAAAGAAAAGAGTGGTGTCATGCTTTGTTTCTGTGTTTCTCTCCTTTAGGTAGCACAGGAGTGGGAGAAGGGAGAGTTTACCATTCAGCCTGGAGATGAAGACATTCACACTGCCAATGAGAGGAGACTGAAAGAATACATTGGGTCAGTCGCTGGCAAACTACACACTGGCAGGAGCAGAAATGACCAGGTAGAAAATTAATTGTCAGAATGGTCATCTACATCCAATAGAATTACCGGTATTTCAGTTAATTCATGGAAAAATAGTACCAAATCACCATAATATACACTTATCTTTTTGATAGATAAAATAATTGGGAACTAAATATTGCACTTGATTAACTTACGCAAATGCGTGGAACACAAAAGGATTGTAAAATGATACTTCATTGAATTTGTGTCTAAAAAGGTGGAATATGGTTGTGTAACACTTGTGTTAAGAATAAATTATCATCACTGCATGAATGATATCAGCTGTTTTGTGTCTTTTTAATATTTTTTAATGACAGGAATCTATTCATAAAATGTAATGATGTCACAGTGAAAGATATTGAGATCAATGCATATCAATTGCAGCTCTTTCAGAATCGGGCCCTGCTTCCCACTTGGATTAATAGTTATTTTTCTTAGAGGATTTGTTGTTTTATTTACTATGACTTTTATTCGGATTATATTGGTGGTTGTTGTTTTACTTGTTTACTTGTGTATGTTTATTTACTCAGTGTGCAACAGACATGAGGTTGTGGCTGAGAGACAGTCTAGAATGCATGTACCCAATGGTTAAGAACCTCATCAATGTATTCATACAGAGAGCGAGAGAGTAAGTTATTATTCACTTCAGTATACCGTACATGTAAGACCCCTTTCACATTTCCAAATAAATTCACAGTTTAAAATATATTTGGTTTCCCTCCTTCTCTAATATATTCAGTGTAAAAAGCATGTACCTAAAGATTCAAAACCTTATCACTATACTCATACAGAAGGCAGAACAGTGGTTTTTATCATTAAATTCAGTATATGACCGCTTTCACATTCCAAAAATAAAATCATACTGGAATATTCATGGCCACTCATTTCCAACCTCATCATAATACTTGTACTCACACACACTATCTTTATCTCCCCCCTCACTCTTATCTCTCTCTCTCTGTCTGTGTCTCTCTCCATTCCTCCCCCTCGCCATCTCCCCCTCCCCTTCACCCTCTCCTCTCTCTCTCTCTGTATCATTTATGGTATATTTTATGTCTTGTTTACAGGGAGGTGGATGTTCTGATGCCAGGATACACTCATATGCAGGTAAGTGCTGACGTAAATAAAAAAACACCCTTCAAAAATAGAAATAACAATGACAGTATCAAAATGAAAACTGAAGTACATACTCCCACATAAAAGGGATCTCCATAAATATATGCATGACATGATGGAACTATGTTAACTGCATTGAACAGTATTTAATCTTTAATCCCCAAACCTCAGGATTGAATTCAATATTTTTGATTATTTAATTTTATGTACATTGTCCTTGCACTCAAACATCCAGAAAATATATGAAGGTTTAGAATGCATTAAAAATATGAAGTTCTTGTCTCTCATTTTCATTTTCAGAGAGCACAGCCTATCAGATGGAGTCATTGGCTTCTAAGGTAAGTCATTTATGTCTCTTTCTCTTCTATTTTGTGTCCAATCACCTCATGTATGCTCTTTTACTGTATGTCACAATCCACTCATTGAAGCAGTAGGTCACAATTTGTTTAACAGCATTAAATCATTAAATGGCAGAATTACAGCTACAACTGGGACTAAGTTTTGCCTCTTACTAAACAATCAAACTTTTATAATAGTTCTCTTCACAGGACTGACAGGAGCCTGATCTTGTTGAAGCTTCTCTTTTATTAAGGCTCTTCACATCTCACATTGTTTATTATCTACACTTTTCTCAAAACACCTTGCTATTTATCGTACATTATTCTTCATTTAAGTTATCTACCCTTTTTGTTTTGTTACTCTACAGTTTGTATGCATCTGAATTAAAAAAAAATTGGAACAATTAAACTTGTGCTTCAAGTTAGAGTAGATAGTCACGTAACAATGAAAATCCCCTAAAATCTGTGGGTTAAGGAGTTAAATAAAGAATAACGTCAGAATTGTGTTCTATGCACGCCCATTTTCATTTGCAAGTGCTTTGACTACTCTTTGTGGATTGCTTTAGGTTCATTATAGAAATTAAAATGTATGTGAGGATGTATGTCAACTATGTTTTGTCTTTTTTAATCCAGCCACGCCTGGGCTTTACAGAGGGATACTCAGAGACTGAAGGAGCTCCAAGCTAGGGTCAATGTCATGCCCCTTGGAGGGTAAGTCTTAATCCAGTCACTTCTTAATTATCTCATTTCATTTCACCTGATACTGGAATCACACAGTGTCTGTAGGCAATGGGTTAATTCTAAGATGCATCTTTAAAATTATATCTTAGCTCTTTTTGTTTACCAGTAGTATTTCTTATTCATAGTAACCAGGAAAGTTTTCATGTTTTTGTTCATAACTGTGTTTGTATTATTCATTGATCAATGATAAGTACTTCTAAGCTTGAAGATGAATGATACATGAAGTTATTTTTAATTTTAACTGAATGAGTCATTTCTATTCTCTTTCTCGTGTTTAGTCCTCTATCTGCCGTTTCTCATTTCTAGTTCCTGTACCTCTCATTTTGTTCTTCCTCGTGTTCTGTCTCCCACCTTTGTGTATTCATCTGTTTTCTCATTTATTTTCTCATTAAATTACAGAGGTGCTCTTGCTGGAAATCCATTCAATGTAGACAGAGAATTCTTAGCAAAAGGTATGCAGATATATTTTCTTTTTACTCTAGAGTGTATTGAACAAATATCGGTATTTATATAATATATATATATATATATGATCCAAATGATTATTTGTTGTTGATTCAAATGATTTTATTTCTCATGCAAAACATCATAATACAAGAATAATTATATCAAAAAAATATACAATAAAAAAACAAATATAATGGAAAAGGCACGAGAAAAGAGGAACTAACTTGAAGCAGAGCTTGTTGAAGTGTTAGTTCCTCAGATGCTGTTTTACAA
>JARBES010000124.1:5808449-5818467 GCA_030265145.1 Strongylocentrotus pallidus
CCCCCTCTCTCTCTCTCTCTCTCCCCCTCTCACTCTCTCTATCTCTTTGATAGCCCTCTCTCACTCTCTCTCTCTCTCTCTCTCTCTCTCTCTCTCTCTCTTTCATTACATACATGTAGCTACCTGTACAATGGTCTTTTATACCACACTTGAGTGAGCATGAATCACTCACTAGCCTGCAGGGACAATAGACCCCTTTGTCTACCTACAAAACAGCTTTAGAGTTTCAAAGGAAAGAACTCTTGCAAACAAATGAATCCTCAAGAAGTACTAGTGGTTGCCATCTGTAGATCATACAGTAAGTCATTCTCTATTTTAGGTTGTTGTATGATCTGCATTTGCTTCTTGGACTATCATATTCATGCCAAGGAGTTGGCTTGCCTTCTGTGTTCAGTTCTTTGAAGGAGAGAGAGAGATACTAGAGGAGCCTTTATTCTGAGCAGATAATCTATTTTAAAGAAAGAATAATTTGAGAGTAGATATACATGAATTTAGTTCATGCCTGCTTCTTAAGACTTGCTCAAAATGTTTTCATGTTTTGTAAAGACATCTGGTCAAGTGAGTATGTGTTTTCTCTCAGTTTTTTTTGTCAAGCATATATGCCACGTATTGTATATATCAAGTTTTAAAGATTTTTTTTGGAGAATGTGAACATCATTACAAATTCTTCTTTTGTACCAGAAATTAATTTTGTATTACTTGACAACTAAATGAAGACCTGTATTTCATTAGAGCTATATTCAATGTTTGCATACATTAATGCTATGGTCACATTACCCAAAAGTAGCCTGCTCGGCGGCCGAGCGGCGAGTTTTTAGCCAATTTTGCCCAGGCACCGAGCGGCGGCCACCCAGGCACCGCTTGTTTTTAAGGCATCGCTCGGTCGCTGCTGAAGTTTGAGCGCGGAGTTAAAATTTGGGCGGCGCCTGCTCACTTTCACTCGCCGCCCAGACTACGCTTGGTGACCCGGTGGTCGCCGCCCGGGCGCCAACCTAATCGAGCGTTCACCGTCGAGCGATTTAGGTAAAAAATCGAAGCCGCTAGGTCAAAGGCTGTCGAGCAGTTGCCGCCCGGAGATCAGTCGGTCACTGGGCGGCGAGTCCAAAATTAGTCGGCAGCCTTTGACCTAGCGGCTTCGATTTTTGACCCAAATCGCTCGGTGGTGAACGCTCGATAAGTTTGGTGCCCGGGCGGCGAACGGCTGGGCACCGAGCCTATTTTGGAGCCCCGTCTATCACTGGCTGGCCGCCGTGCAATATCTTTAAAATCAGCCGGCGGCCGGTGAGAGACTGCTCGGGAATCAGTGGGTCACCGGTCGGTCACTGCCGGGACACCGCGCTGAAAAGCTCCGCGATTTCGCCCAGTTTTTACCTAAAATCGACCGACGGGAAATCGAAAGGGCACCGCCCAGGCATCGCTGGGGCTCTACAGCCTGCTCGACTTCCCCCAAAAATCGCTGGGCGATGCCTTAATTTCAGCGGCGACCAAGCAGGCTACTAATCGGTCGGTCGCCGCTCTGATTTGTGACCATAGCTTTACACATAAATATTGAAATTGGAGATATTGACCAACCCTTTATTTCAGAGCATTTTTCCCCTATGGTCTATTTTTTTTTTTTTGGGGGGGGGGGTTTACATGCAACTACATCTACATTGCTTTCCTTTGTTCAAAGCAAATTGAGATTGATCCTCTGTTTGGATTCTAATCAATAAATTTGAATTTGAATCTGTACATGCACTAGCTTGCATACAATGGAAATAGTCATTTGAGTATAACTCTGCAGCAAAAGAAGATGTATACAGTAGTTTGGCAGGGATCCAGGCTAATCCCTGTCTTGAGATGCATCCCAGTTATGCTTTTCAGAGTCTGTACATGTATGCATGGGCTGTGTTAATTTTTTTTTCTGCCTTGAGTTAGAAATTGCGGCGCATAATGACCGAATGCCTGTGACTGTGAGTGTTGAGTGCTGAATATTGTTTGAAACAAGATAAGATAAAAAATACCAATATCTAAAATTTATGCAAACACTGATTAACATTTCAATAGAAGAACAACTGTCACTTTTGTATATTTCATTTTTTTAATGTGCAGATGAAAAGACACAACGCAGAGGTAGCCCCGTTACAAGTAGCATCAGGAGTCAAGTCCATCCCCGATGTTAAGGGGCAGGTCCCCTCCCATGGGCGTGGAGGCGGTGTACTGGATTCCAAGACGTCCCTCCAGAGAGAGGCGTCGCCCACCACACAGATACATGCTGCAGCAGTCAATGGCCAGAAAACAGCTCTACAAAAGCTTCTCAAAAGTTAGTCACACTGGAGATTTTCATGGAAAATTTATGATGTTTATAAATTATCACAGAAAAGTTTTTTAACAGGTTTATTTCCATAATTTTGAGTGAACATGGCTCTACTTTGTCTTTGAGTAGAAGTTTGTTTATGTGCTTATGCACTTGGATTTCACTTATAAATTTTATATATTTTTTCCCATATGTCTCATGAATTTTTAAATGGCAGACTTACTCTGTTGCAGCATATCTAATAATAGGTATGTACATGATGTCTTGTCATCATCAAACAACTACTTGAAATTTAAAATTAATCCTCAATCCATTCAAAACTTATTAGCATCGTCCAAATTACCAACTATTTTGAGTTTAGTACATGCCTGAGTACCAAGGAACGATGAACATAATTACCATTCAAAGTCTAATTTTCCTTTCATGGTCAGGTCCAAGTAATACAGTAGTAGGTATACTGAAATCTTTGATGCAGTCATTAACTAATGGGACAAATCACTGTTGACTTGCAAAATTGGTCATGCAGATCTGCATATTTTTAATCATTGGTAATCATTGTTTTGCCAGGAGCTGATTGTTTCTATTCCATTTGTGTAGCAAATCCTACAGAAGTTGGTTATTCTATAAGTAGTTATTTTGTTGTATGATTATCATAATTCCATGTAGGGAGATATATAAATCCAAAATTAGTTGACCAGTCTTCGTATTCAGTCATTCGGCTGTTTTAATTTCCATATTGGCAGGTTATCCCAAATTCATTGACCAGACTTATACATATATACTAATTACTCTATCATTTGGCTAATCAACCTTGTTTTTATTTTGGTAGCTTACCCCAAAGAAGTTGACCAGGCGGACCAGTTTGGCCGGACACCTCTCATGTTTGCCGTGCTTGCTGACCGGCTGGACTGCGCTGAGGTCCTGATCAAGAAAGGTGCCAATGTAGACGCCAAAGATAATGGAGGAAGAACAGCTCTGCACTGGGCTACATACAAGGTAGGTCCAGGCTTCTCACCAGATAGTTGTTTGAGTCAATATGGTCTTATTGATATTAATATTATTTACAGTAAAACCTTTACATAACGACCACTCAAGGCACACCAGAAAAGCTGTCATTAGTAGTATTTATTTTACCAGACTGCTAAGAATGCATAAATGCTTGTTAGTAAGCAACCAACGGCTTCAGGTCCTCTCGGAGGGACCTAAGGCAGGTGGTCTTTATGTACAGGTTCCTTCAGTACACGGTTTAATGAGAAACACTACTCAGTCAAAGCAGAAAATGTCTTCTTTTTGGACAAGTGGTCCAGCTTTCCCTATACAGTGCGTCCCCCAAAAAACTATACTGTTTTGAAATGGCTGCCGAATAAAAAATTAAAAAAATCAAATCACCAGCCGAAAGACGTGACTCAGTTTCGAACCAGGGTCGCCTTAGCCAGTTTGTAGGCGAAGACAGAGAGCTGACCAAATAAAATGCCGCTAGACCAACTCACATCTTGTATATCACAATGTGCTATACAAGAACATATTATTATTTCTGTTTTTTATTTGGTGTTTGTAGGGAGTGTTTCGTCTGTGCAAGCTGCTGGTCTCAAAGGGAGCCTATTGGAGAGAGAAGGACAATGAGGGACAGACGTGTCTTCACTTTGCCACCAGACACAAAGATACCAGATGCCTTGCGCTCATCATGAAACAACTCTTGCCAGGAGAAGTGGATGAGCAAGATAATTCAAAGGTAGTTTAGCCTGAGTCATATCAATCTGATTATTTATAAGCCTGTGTATTAAGCACAAGGAAAGGGGTTTCAAGTCCCTGCTACTTCACTAATGTCTTGGCCTGCATACACAGACTCTAGTTGTACGACACATACTACTGTGGCAATTGCTCCATGGAAATTTCCTCCACTATAAATCTAACTTCAACCCTGGACCCAATATACCTTACCCTAACTATTCCCAAACCCGATACTTAAACCTAAACCTAAACCCTGATCCTAAACCTAAACCTAACCTAAAACCCTATTACAACTCTAACCCTAACTCTATACTTTTGATGAAGTAAAACCTGGTGGGTGTTTCACAAAGATCCTAAGTCTAACTTAACTCTAAGTTGGACTTAAAAATTATGGAGAGCCATTTGTAGCCTTAAAATCAAAAGCGAAAATTCAAGTATTTTAGACTTTTTATAAATTCCACAACAAGAACACGAAATCTCCTTGATAATAGAAAATATGAATGACTTGTATCAACATTTTATGCCTTTTAAAGTACCTTTAAAAAACTATTTTCATAGATGCCAGCGGCTTTCCATAATTGTTAAGTCCAACTAAGAGATAAGTTCAACTTAGGATCTTTGTGAAACATCCCCTGGAGTAGTTGTTGCAGGAGCATATGTCAGATCACCCAGAATCCATTTTGCACTGAAACTAAAACACAATTCTACAAACCCTTGAGCCTAGCCCAACTCTGTCATTGTCTGAACAGCTCTAGTCTTGAACCTATAGGGTGCAGTAGACCTTGCCAGTCTACTTAGTCTTGCATATCAGACACTCTTTTGCACATTATGACCGACAAGGGTTTGTGCCTGCAAATTACTAATGTCCTTTGGCAAGACATCAATCTACCATTGCCACTCTCAACCTAGGTGTAGTAGCTGAATAGGAAGTAATTACTTGAATGCTTTTAGTGCCTTATGGAGGCTTGGCCAAAGCCAGGGTTATCATGGAACTTTATGAGTGCCTTGAGTATCTTCTGGGATGGATATAATAATAATAATAATTATAAGGCGCCAAATCCACCTGGCAATCAAATGCTCAAGGCGCAGCTTGTGCAAAAGATGAAATACGTGATAAATATAGACAAAAATGCAATAGGAAAGGTACAGACTTGAAAGGTAATGGTAATCAATTATAAGCTAAATTAAACAGATATTTCTTAAGATTGTATGGTATTGTATTTCTTATGTATGGGATGAATATTGAAATAGGAATTCAACATCAGTATTTTTTGTTCCTTTTATTTTCAGAGAACTGCTCTGCATTGGAGCGCATCCTATGGGAATGAAGAAGCCGTCAGAATGCTTGTAAAACATGTAAGTCATATTTAATTTCAAACCTCGCTTTTTCACATTCCATTTCCATGATATTCAATCATTTGGGTGTAAAAAGCTGAATTTTTTCCTTATGCAGATGTTTGTATGACTGCTATTTATGTGAAATTTGTGGAATAGATTTATAAATATATGAATTAAGTAAATTAAATAGGTAAAAAAAGTTTCAACTATGAAGTGAAAAGCCTAAGTTTTCTCATTGCCTAACTTCAAATTACAGAGTGTGGTAGGTATGATCTTGAATGTAGGTGAGCCGGTATTTATGAACTGGCTTGTTTTCTTTATTTCTCTTCTTTTCAGAGCTCCAACATTGGTATACCAGACACTGATGGGAAGACCCCACTCCACTGGGCAGCAAACGCAGGGGATTCCCCCACAGCTATTAACACTGTTCAGCACATACTGGTAAGAATGTGGTCAGCTTAACTATAGGGCCAACTCTGCCTTGAGTGGCGATGAGGGTTTTGGGAGTTAAAGTGCCCTCTGCACACTAAATGTCATACATTTATTATTTATATAGAATATCATTTCTTCGGTTTTTTAACATTTCCTTTTCAGTAAATGTTCTTCATATTCCCAACAAATAATCTTGAAATTTGGTGTTCCAAAAGATATATGAATTAATCCCAAAATTGATGCAAGTATTTTTGATCGATTCAGCTCTTGATGTGATGAAGTGTTCTTTTTTTCTTGAATAGAGATTCCATTTTTTCTCCCAAATAAAAGTGGAAAGTGTAGTACACATCGTCATTAGAACATAAACCCTGTGGTTTTGCCACATCATATCTGAACGAGGCTTTAGTGTTTCCAATACCATGCAATATTTCTGTAGGAAACTGAACCAAGTGTGGTCAACTGGCAGGACTTTGAGGGGAGGACAGCACTCCATCTAGCCGTTGCTAACGGCAACGCTGCGATAGTCCAACGCCTTGTAGATTTTCAGGTATGTGTGTTAATGGAGGTAAAACTGATTGGTATTGTGAGATTTGAGATATTGTTGGAAGTGATCTTTTGGAGGATTGCTCTTGGTTTTGTTTATTTTATTTAATTACTTGCAAAAAATTAGGAGTACCATTTTATTTTAACCAAAATGAAGTTGAAATCATTGAAGAAAGTAGACTGCTCTATTGAGTATAGTTAACTATATTGTCAGACAAAAAACATTTAAAGGGATCCGGTAACTTTGTCTCAGATTCTGTAACAAAATTCGGGATTTAGCTCATGCTGCAATAATAATTATAAACCTTTAGGTCAGTCAGGAATACCATGACTTTTACAAGCCGATACCCTGTCTGATTAGGTATCAAGATATTTATGATTGGATTACAAATTTTGAAAACTGTTTGCCAAACGGTTTTCATAACACTACAGTCTATTGGGGAAAACGAGTATGGTAAAACCGGTCACTCAAAGATTTTTACTTTTTTGAGGCACTTCTTGAACAAATTGAAGCACAAATTTTTTAGGGCCCCAATATTACACCATATCACGGTCACTGATAACACGTAGGGCCGTGCATCTCAGATTTAAACCATGCCTTTAAAGTGAAATTGGGATGCATACTATTTTTACTCATATTGGCAGGTCCTTTCTGAAAAACAGGAAAAGCTCTTTTCCTCCTTATAATTGAATTACATTAAACTAACCCTGGGGTAACCTTGTATTCTGACATTTAGTGTCGATAAGAAATACCAAGCGATTAATAATCAGCACATCTCTTTATCATTATACCATTACTTGGAGGTTGGATTCTTGCCAATCATTACCAAATATTTTTGTTCTTCTTCCTGATAGCTCTAAAGTTAGGGGGTTTAGAAGATAGTGACCTCAATAAAGTATTCCAAAGTTGAATCAGTTGTTTCATTAAGTAGGGCTCGACATGAACTAACACATGCCTGAGACAAGCAGGCCCAAAACTTAGTGGCAGTTTCATGTTTTTGTCCCCACACTAGTTTTCCCTTTGTAATCTCTTTGTTTACACTTTAGATTTTAAAATTTAAGAACAAATCAGTCACAGGGAAAAGTTTTTTTGATTTGTCTACTACGATGTTGACGATAAGCATATTTCTATAGGAGACCCGAAAGGTAACAGTATTGTTTACCAGAAATAGACCGGCATGAATGCTAACAGAATGTAACAGGTCTGTTTCTGCAGAAGTACAATGAACCGTTTATTCATGTAGTTAATGATACACTTGTGTCTAGAAAATGGGCGTGGTCCTCGGTACATTGTGTCACATGACCTTAAATGCTAATGTACGAAAACGTTTCTACAGAACCGAGAAGGGAGGTGATGAAGTTTACCTATACAAATCCACCTCTGAAGACAGGTGCGCTATTCAGTGCACGTTTGTGTTATAATGGAATTGTGGTGTGTAACTTTGAACTTTCTACAGGAGCGCGTACCCGGAAACATCCGGAAAAAACAGGAAAACCAGGAGAGTAACAGTCTTTCGGAATCCTGTACAAACATGCTAATAATAATAAGATAATAATAATATGTCTTGTTAACCCAGGGCAGCCTCATCAGTATTCATACTGTTCTCCCTGAGGGCCCTGCAATCATATTATTACCCCGGCTTTAACCGAGCTACCATTAAAAGGTGCTCAAGCATTCAAGGAATTTCTTAGTACCGGGTACCCATTTACCTCACCTGGGTAGAGTTAATGATGCTATATATGTATACTCAGAATTTACTGTTATTACTGATTATTCTCCGTCCTAGGTCGCACAGCAGACCAGGTATGTTACTGTTCCAGGACCAGACGATGCTTGCCTACCCGTTACCATGGAAGTTCATTTCGTAAGAAACAAGGGTCATTTCATGATAAGAAGGTCATCTTTGAGTATGTTCAGCAACCTGACCGATTCAATGACCTTCAGATCCAAATCCAATCCATGGATTTTGATATCAATCATGACAAAGATCAGAAAGGAAACCTACTCTTACATGCTGCCGTCAAAGGAGGTATGCTTCTCACTATATTTATATATTTTTTGTTTTTGTTTGGATAAATTTTCTTTTTTTATGGGTGATATTTCCCACCCAAGAATATGTCTATGGTGTAGTGAATCGTGGGAACAAGAAAAGCTAGATTTCTGTCCTGAGAGAGAAACAAAAACATTTATTGTAAAGATTGTTCTAAATTTAGATGTTTTGGGCCTAATAGAAAACTGAATTTGTGTTTGGGTAAAGAATTCTACAAACTCTACAACAAGGCCACCATGGGCTTTTCCTTTGTTCTCCTATTTCATTTGAAGTTATTGTATAAACTGAACATTCTCTGCCTTTGTATATAGTTTGTATATATACTTGTATGTTTATTTGCTTTTGCTGTGTTTTTTTATGAAAATGAAATGAATAAACGACTGAATAAACAACTGATTTCACTGAAGTCTGTTAAAAGGCCGAGTTCATTATTGTTACAGATTAGAGAACAGTGGTTAAATGGAGTATAAACACGATAGTGTTCAAATTGGCAGTGTTCCTGGAAGTTTATTTATTTGTTGTTTTGTAACTTTCATCATACAGTTTCATTTTAGATAGATAACACCCTATCAAAAGAATACAATTGTGGAAGGAAATTATCAATGTCATATTAAGAGGAAAGGCTTTGTATATCCATTAACCTTTATACTCACATCATATGACTTGGCTTTGGTTATAAGTATACCATACTTTCAGTTGTGTATATCCGCTGAACTTAGATGAACTTAGATGAACTTAGATGAATTATGATAGAAACATTTATATTTTACACATAACTTATCTGGGATCCTTTCTAGTGATAATCAGTAATTGATCTGCCAATAAAATTTCATGTTCATATATCACTTTCACTTTCACTTTTACTTTCATTTATTTTTGTCTTATTTGTAGGGCTCCCTCAGCTGTCGTTGATCTTGAATCTAGTTCAGTTTCATGGTGCTAATGTAGAGGCTACGAACCGGAAAGGAATGACACCTCTTATTCTTGCATCTCAGCTCGGCCTTGATGTCATTGTAGAGGTGAACCTGGATTTGATAACACCTAGCTAAGATTTTTTATCCAATTGGGCAGTTAGGGTTGGGAGCCTTAGGCAGCCATTCTATTTTTTGTGTGTCAGATATTTTTCAGAATCGTTCACAAACAAACAAATTACATCCCTCCCTATTTTTAGACAGATCCTATCGAGGTAAACTTATGTTCAATTCTAAATACACTATTATGCCCACATTGAATTGAATTGTTTTCATGAAGTAGAATATACAGTTAACAACTAAATTATTCATACCGTTACCAAGTTTTCAAATTTTTTAAGAATGTGAAAAATTAATTTGTCCCAATTTTTGTTTCTTGATAATGAGACATATTAAAGCTTAAAGGTAATACAAAGTTTTGGGAAATTTTGAAAATTGGGTGGATAGTGATTCTTTACAATTTGGATGCCCCTGTGGATGTATTTATAAGCACTAGAAAATTTAGCCTCTAAAACCACTTCTGCTTTTGAGAAAAATTGAATATACAAATTTACCGGTGCTCCCAGTAAATTTTGATAAATTTCAAAAAGCGCCTACGGCCGTACAATGGTAGCTGTGACCATGAAAATCTCAGAATATGTAGATGTGATATATAA
>JARBES010000124.1:5963381-5974461 GCA_030265145.1 Strongylocentrotus pallidus
ATTATCTTTCAAATGCAGTTGGAATTTAACTTTTTCATTTTTTTGGCCTGCAAATGGGACATAGTACCTTTAACCCCAGACCAAACACTGTACCTGACCCTAACCTTAAACCTGACCTACATGCACCATATACACATTCTGCAACCCAAATGCTAACCCGTTATATATCTTTGATGATTAAAACTCAGAAGCCACAAAAATTCTCCCAGAAGCATTAAGTATGTTAAAGCACCTTAATGAGTGGACTATTAATTGTACTTAGACATGCACAGAAGTTGTCTGCAGGTTAACTACAGGTGTAAGAAGATTTGTTTTTCACTTTTTATGCTCTTTAATCCTCTTTAACCCTTAACCATCTGAATTTCTTGTATACTTCAGTGGGGAATTTCATTTAACCTTTATTCTGAATAGCTTTAAAAATGATCAGGTTGTTTGGACCAGGTAAGGATTTTAGATATTTTGCTGAAATAGAAAATCACAAACTATATAAAGTGCCAACTTTTAAGAGCTCAGATTAAACCATGGTGACTGGCGAAGTAACGAGTTACAATGTGTCGAACAATGTATATTATTTGCATTATTTGTTAGATTAAGATAATCCACCCCTTCTTATAATATAAAGATAAAAACATATGCACCCACTGTAGGTATACACAATAGTGCTGATATTGATGTCTGCAATTTTGTTAGTTTTTTTTTCTTCTCTTCTTCTTGAACTTCAAGTTTCAAGTTTATTTATTTCACTTTATCAAAGATAACATAATTGAACATAATGAACAATGGTAATTATTATAACTAAACATACAATATAGAAAACATAATGCACATGATAATAGATTATAACAGAGAATACAATCATTTAAATTAATCAATAAAGTGGGGGATCTTTTTTTTTTCTTTCTGTCAAAGTACAACATACCAACCTGTTTTTGATGTATTTTCTGTACAGTTCTGTGCAAGCTCTAATCATTGTGTAGTTAAAAAAAAAAAAGAGATGCAGTCCTAGCACAGCTGTTTTTTCTGCACCTCAGTTTCTTGGCAAGAAAATGTAATAAATCTTAACCACCCACAAAATTTGCAAGCCTTTCATGTGTGCGAAAGTTTGACAGAAATTTTCAAATGATTTGTCTTTCAGCTGTTTGGGCAGACATTGAGAGCCAGCGGTTCCATGAAGTATGAAGATATTGTGACAAAGAGTGATGCATTAGAGGTGAGTTTCATATTATGTTTCGGGGTAAGAATAGTAATAATTGTAAGGATAGTATTTAAATATTAAATGATGATTGATATTTATAACTAAATATGCGATGAACTTGCTGATTTCCAAAAATGGGAGGGACAACAACAAAAAGAGAGATATATAATTATATAAATACATGTATATGCTTTCAATGGACTTAAAGTGTTACTGAAATGTATGTTGAGCTTAATTTTGAAACAACATGTAAAGTCATGGTGTGCATTAGTTTTCATATTTTCCTGTTATTGTAATCCATTTAGATCATCGGTTGCTTCGCTTTAACCGAGTTGGCACACGGGTCCAACACAAGAGCCATGAGAACAACAGCAAAATACGATCCTAGTACACGGGTAAGCTATCCTTTCATTCATTACCATGTACATGCACTTGAAATTTAAGCACAGAATCAGATATAAAAGATAATTGCCTTTTATTATATTTTGTACAGTTAATGAAGATCTTTAATGAAAAGAAAACATAGCCAGTGACTCATTGTACAGGAGATGCCATGTGAATGAAATGTAGTAATTAGGGACAACTTGGTAGTTGTTTGTATCAAATCAATTTGTATTCATTGTGTTTTGATGATCTGTAAAAATAAGGGAGGTACACCCCCCCCCCCCCCCTTTCTCTCCTCCTAGTATTGGTAGTTTTGCTATCCAATGGTTCCCAAAATAGATTTTGTTAATGAAAATTGATTAAATTCCATATGATTTCATTAAACCTCTTTCAATTCTATTCCAAACTCAAAATCCATATTCTACTAAAATTTAAACCCAAAGCTTACATTTACATTGTAACCTTGGTCTAAAGTTGAGTTTAACAAAGGTTGGATTTCTCTCTCTTTATCATGACTTTACATGTCGTTCTCATATTTTGATAAGCTGAATTAATAGAATATACACTATAGGTTGAAGTACGGATAACTTTAGTTGGTGTAATACAGACAAAGTTTGATTATATGTTTACTTATATCTGCAAATGCAAACAAAAAACACTAACTTGTACAGCTACATGTAACTAATGAGCGGTCAAAGGCTATGATTAAATGACAAAAGATAAAAAATAACTGATTAAATGATAACGATAGATTTGTTTGGGTAAAATCAGCTCGTTCAAAGCAAGCTTCTTTATCAGGAGAACTATTGAACAAATTTGAGGTAGATATGAGATTCTGCCAGGAAAGTTTCTGTTTCACCTAGGTTCATGTATGAATTTATATTTTTGTGATTTAATAACTCTGAAATTGGCCTGTGCATCAATTTCATGTGAATTTCCCAATCATTTGTGGTGCTTTCTTTATGGTTAATCTTGATACAAAAAATTGTTCCACGACAAACTTCACCACTCTTTAGATCGTCTATTCCATGTCATGACATACAAAACGTGCCTTCTTTACCGTGATGAGAATGTAATAATGTTCTGCATTATCTAAATAGGCAGTGCACGTTTCATTACATTTAGATCTATATAGTCTATCAAATAACAATATACATGTAGGTGTAACATAGAAGTGAGCCTGAGCTCTGTTTCATAAACTTGACATCAATAAAAAACAACTATTATAAGCTATGGGTACTGAAATCATTGCATTTGATTGGCTGTCATTAAAGTTGTTGTTTAAGTTTTGTACTTGTTTATTGATAACAAGTTTTATGAAATAGGACTCTGATTTATTTAGTCTGCTCAAATGTAATATACATTTCTCATGATGCAGGAAGGTTTGAAGTTCATGATATTTGCATGTTATTTCTGTCATAGGAGTTTGTGGTGAACACACCGGACATAGAAGCTGCCAAGGTCTGGGTCGGTAACCTAGGCAAGTCTGCTACCCACGCTATCGTCTACGCCCAGCTCTACACCCATGACGGCACCTGTCACGGCCTTAACTCCTTCATTGTACCCATCAGGGATCCCAAAACACTTCTACCCCTCCCTGGGGTGTTTGTGGGGGACCTTGGAGAGAAATTGGGCCTCCATGGGTTGGATAATGGGTAAGTACCACGCTATTGTTTACGAGCCTGCTCTACGCCCATGACAACACCCGTCATGGCCTCAACTCCTTCATAGTACCCATCAGGGATCCCAAAACACCTATAACCTTCCCCAGGGTGCTTGTGGGGGGGGGGTCTTGGAGAGAAACAAGGCCTTCACAGACTTGATAACAGATAAGTAGATGTAACTCAGAGGAGTCAAATAAAAAAATAAAAAACACCTAAACCCAAAAGGCTCCTTGTAAGATTGTTTTCAGTTGCGATATCTACAGTGTATATACCTAACATGGAAAATCTGGATGGTTTGGTAGAAATAAAATGGCTTTCAATGGCTGATGCATTTAATTAATTTGTCACATGATATTCATTGTCACTCTGTATTGCAAAAGAAAATGAAATGAACACAAAAGCAAAATAAAGCAGACAAAGGAATGAAACAAAATGAAATAGATGAATAAGGAGGTGCATAACTGCATATAGCAGACACCACTTACTTTTTTCTATTGACATTAAGCAGATGAATTTGTATATCATATGTAGATGATTTTCTTTCTCTTTCTTACTCTCTCTCTCTGTCTGTCTGTCTCTCTCTCTCTCTATCTCTCTCTCTCTCTCTCTTTAGGTTCGTATCATTCCATAATTTCCGCATTCCAAGAGAAAACCTGATCAACAGGACAGGAGATGTGACGGAGAGTGGCCAATTTGTCACCCCATTTAAGGTACAGTGTACAGGGAAGAAATAATACACAGTATCTTACAAACTGACATGTATGATATCTTACCACAATTCGGAGTAGGTCATGAAAGCCACAAGAAATTGAACAATTCAACAAGTATTCTCTTCATATAATAGTTAACATATTTCCAGACGAACTCTTCTGTATTTTGAGTTCAGGTAGAACAATATTTCTTTGTGTATCTTTATTTATAAACAACTGTATGTTATTATCTTACAAAAGGGTACACCTATTTTAATTTGTAACAGTTCAACAAACTTTAAATTGCATATTACTAAAATACATTTTGTTAGATCAGGGTTCATTCTTAGCACTGTTTTTCATTTTTCATCAAAACTGGATGCAAGAATCCTTGATATTTAAAGTCTTATTTCATTAGGCTCTTTCAATTTGAAGAAGAATAGAAAAACAAAAAGGATGTCAATAATAGTACATTCTATTTTTCCTTGAGATAGTTGAAATCCTCTATAACTAGAAATGAAAAACTATCTGTTTCGGAAAGTTTTCACTTGCCATGCTGCATGCTTATTCTGAAGGAACGACAAATAAAAGCTTATTGAAACTGGTAATTTTTTACACTGATTGTAAAGTAAGAACTCATTTTCAAGTTACATCACTAAATGGATGAACCTCTTCCGTAATATTACAAATATATTAATGAGATTTCCTCCTTTTTTTCTGTATTCTCTAGGATCCAAACAAAAGGTTTGGTGCTTCTGTGGGAGCCCTGTCATCAGGACGAGTGGGTATCACGAACATTGGGGTTGGAAACCTGAAGCTTGCTGTGACCATCGCTGTGCGCTACTCTGCCGTCAGGAGACAGTTTGGACCCACAGTGGATGAAGAGTTGCCAGTGCTAGAGTATCAAATGCAGGTGAGTGCTATTTACTGCCTGTTTAGACGAGAGGAAACTAGAACAACATTTGTATATAGAAACGTTCAGGGCCCTGTTTTATAAAATGTGTTATCAATAGCATGTTACAATAACTGTTATAATCTACCGAAATCGTGGCATTTGATTGGCTGAGAGCAAATTTGTTATTGATAAGAAGTTTTATGAAACAGGGCCCAGAAAGTCATCATTAAGTGTTATAAGCTACTTAAATCGTGGCATTTGACTGGCTGAGAGCTTATTTGTCGTAGAATTTTAGCATATTTGTTATTAAGAAGAAGTTTTATGAAACAGGGCCCAGAAAGTCATTGTTTTATAGTGAAAGATGTGGACACACTAAATGATAATATCATAGAAAGAACATTAAATGAAGGAGCTAGTTTTTGAAGAGGTCAGTTGATATGACAGCTTGTCAATCATCAGGTTACGCTCATGATTTGCCCCACCCAAAAATGATGCTCAAAACGATGCGCATATATAATTTTCCCTATATGACTTTTTTCGCTATATGGCATTCAGACTATAGATACAGACCCAAGTTAAATACAAAGTTACCAGTCAGATCATTACCCAATTATTGACATACCCAGTCTTTAGTTAATCTGATAATTGAACATTCTTTGTATGTGACCAGAGAGTATATATATATATAGACTATTAAGTTAGAGTGAGATACTCTGAAGCATGTCCCTATTCATTAAGATGTTTTTTTTTTTTCAATGTTTTTATTTTGTACTGCTAATATGCCACCCTTTTGGAAACATGATATGTAATTAGATTTGCCTATTTTGAATCAATGCTGCTATCCGCATAAACCAGATGCATAATTTGTCATATTGAAATGATCCGTCATCCTCTCAGCTTTAAAAAAGAAAAAATTCACAAACCCTGCTATTTTCTTGCATGTATCAGACATGTTCTTTTTAAATTAGATTGACCTATTTAAGACCGATACTGCTATCCGTGTATAATTAAGTACTTATTTTCTTCTCCTCTTAAAGCAATGGCGACTATTGCCGTATGTGGCCGGTGCCTTTGTCCTGCATTACTTCTCTGACAAACTCTTCAAGCACTTGGTGGAATGCCAGGTGTCCCTCATGCTTGGAGACAAGAGTGAGCGACAGGTATGATCATCAACAAGTTCACCCTTACTCCAACAATGAAAGAGCATAAAGGGAGGGGGGATTTGATATTGAAGACCGCATGGAAGCTACATGTAACTGGGAGTTAACCTCCGTGCACATACCAGTGTGTCCAATTTTCTACCCCCAAGTCACATTAACCAGTATTTAGAGTGCAATTTTTTGGTGTTTGAATTTGCGATACCTGTATATTTTTGTTGAGGTAAAGAATGTGTACGCTTGTAAAATGACTTCTGGCAAGAATACTCCCCAGGAAGCAGAACTTGTGCACTATCATATGTGGATTAGCAGTTGAATCCAAACAACTGGAGCAATATTAATTACAGTGTATTAAAGCCCCAATGCACTACTTATAGCTACTTGTGCCCTCTATATAGCAAACAATGCCTAATCGGTGACCATCGGTCCCCCATGATCCCCTTTTTCTTATGTTAATTGATGAGATAACCACCTGTCAGTGACCATGCAGGGAGGTCTAATTCCTCCTGGCCAAACTAGTGCAGATGGGCTTTAAAAGCACATAGAAATGTACTACTAAGCGTTGTGCAAGTGAGACTGTTATTGTTATTGTGTTGATCTGATTACAGGCAGAGCTTGGGAAGGAGATGCATGCCTTATCTAGCGCCAGCAAGCCTTTGAGTAGCTGGTTAGCTAGGGACTGCATACAGGAATGCAGGGAGGCCTGTGGGGGCCATGGGTACCTGTGGGGTAAGTTGAATGCAATGGTATTGGTGTTTGCAGAGATTTTTGCTAGATCAATACTTGGCTCTTTATATGCCACACACAGATGATCTCTGTGTGCCGCGTTGCATTCATCAAGGGATAAACAACAGAGGCAACTTCTTAAAATTGAATAGTGTAATGATAATAGTTGTTGTGTATTTGCCTAGGAATGACAATGTTTGAATATCTTTTGGGTTAGCACTGTATTGTATCAATACTGTCAATTGAATTAATTTGTGTTCCTTATAATTTCATCACCTGATAGGATGATATTGATAGTGGCAATGATCTAGATATGTGAGTCATCTCCTATAAAGAGGAAATATGATGTTGGCAAAATATTCTGTCTTTCATAATGATACACACTATTTAAAAAAAGCTATCTGAACAGCTAAAAGAAAATTAATGTGAATAGTTTTTACTTATTTTTGTTGTGGGAATAACTTTATGGTAATTGGATATCATACTGGATGGGCATCTCTTCAATATTTGTTTTTCTTCATGCTACTGTATCTATTATAAAGTTGTTGAGATGGAACCTGTCTCTATCCTTTTGCAGTGAACAGGTTTGGTGTGTTACGAGATGACCATGACCCGAACTGTACCTATGAGGGAGACAACAACGTCCTGCTCCAACAGACCAGTAACTACTTGTTAGCCTTGTTTGCCGCTAAAAAAAGAGGTTGGTAACCCGTCACATACGTAATAATAATATTAAAATTCTAGGTGTATATAGCATTTTGCACATTGCCAATATCTCTATGTGCTTTATATATATATTTCTACCCCTGTCGTCTGATTCAGGCTAGCTTGTACACAATGTACACACATTCCTCACTTTTGGGGAGCATTCCAGACAGGTGCCATTTTATAGACGCTCATATTGCTGAGCAAACTACAATGACTTTTGCATCCTGTTCAACACCTGGGTGGAAAGAAGCAATGTAGATAAAAGGTTTTCCTTAAAGACATAAGTGCCATGATGAGGATTTTATAACCCACGACCTTTGCATTTCCAGTCATGTGTTGAACCCTAGACTATGACACCTCTTCAAAGTATATTCAAACATTTTTAAGACCCATGTGCAATATTGGTAAATCACAATATCACTTTGTCAGATTTGAAAGTTTAGAAATCGCAAGAATATTGTGCGATGATTGCAGGAGTGATTGGTTACAGTCCTTTCGACTGCCAAGACAAAGCTAGGTTCATTGTTTCCTTTCTTACAGCTGCAAAGCAGAGGCAAAGAGAGAGAAAGAGAGAGAGAGAGAGAAGAGATGGAGAGAAATAAGGAAAGAAAAGATGAAATATATATGCAAAATATATGTGAGGTGTAGACAGTACTGCACAAATAACCATGTTGATTCAGGAATTATTAATATAAAATGAAATAAAAGAGTAATATTAACGAGTCTTGAAAAGTTCAGGTTTTACAGATCCACATCTCATCAAACATGCTTATCTATTTTTGCTCTGACTGAAGGTGAGACCATCTCTTCTCCAATCGGGACGTTTGATTTCCTGGACTCTATGTTTGAGATCATCAAGCAGAAGTTCACAGTACGCAAGCTGGAAGATGTCATTAAACCCCAAGGTGAGGTTCCAAACCGATGGTGTCACTACATGTTGACATTGTGTGTCATAATTTATAAACAAAATGGGGTAATTGTCAGGGATGAATATTATTGGTGGACTTGAAAAAGAGATTTTTTGTTTCTTTTTATGAGCAAATAATTCATGAAAAAAGGTCATTTATTTCAAAGAGGAACATGCAATTCACATCGCATAAGGTAAATTCTGCAAAAATAGGCTACTTTCTGTGAATTTGTACTTGATAAGCCAAATTTGGGGTTATATTTTGAGTTGATTTCGTATTTGTTTGGGGGCATACATGGTCGTGTTATGGGGAAATGTTCTTGAAAGTCATGTTTCCACTCTGCTTACGATCTTGTGTTACCCGACTTACCCCTTTGGATATGAAGTGCCACCAGTAGGGATTACCTGAGTTTTCAGGACTCCACATACAAAATAATACTTCTTCCTCCCAATTGTCTCCACTTCTTTCCGAACTATCTCTAGTAGTCTTCCACAAGATGAATCCAACAGAATGTTTCTACATCAATTTTTCCTTACTTTCTATTCCGTTTCAAACCCTACAGTCCTTTTACAGGACAACCCACATGGTGAAATCACAAGCCTAATCAATGTTATACACACCACCATTCAAGACTTAAAGAGAAGGTTGAGTTCTGGGAAGAGGTGAAAAATAATTTGTGAGCGTTATCAATGTTATTATGCAAGTGTGGAAGAACATCACATACAAAATGTTTCCTGAAAAGCATGGCTCTTCAAACACCTTAATATTCTAAATATGGCATATGACAGCATCGGAACAGATTTTTATGCCACATGTTCGTGTAGTCCCATATACATATTTCTGTGTACAGTGCTTGTAATTTTACCAAGACTGGGCCAAATTTCTTATCATTTTGATGCTTCCAGAACCTTGCAGTACACACCAATACTTATATGCTAGATGATCAACCTTTTCTGATCAATTCCACACCATTTCTTTCACAATGCAATCGCATGACCAGAACTTAACTTTATCTTTAACTATCAAGGTTCATCATGCTTTCTTTCTGTTTCTCTGATCAGTGATCCTCGTTGCATACCGTTGGCTGGTTGTCTATCTCCTGCAGGAGAGCTCCCATAAGCTCCAGCAGGAGCTGATGAATGGAAAGGATTCCTTCAGTGCTCGTAACGACTCACAGGTCTACTTCTGCAGGACCTTGGCAATAGCTTTTATGGAGGTAGGGATAATCTAGAAACAAACTCTTACATATGGAGAAAGTACATTTAGGAGGCGATTTGGCTCAGTCGGTAAAGCGTCTGCATGTCGAACTAAAGATTGTGTGTTTGAATCCAACTCGGGCGGATTATTGACACCTGTTTGTTACAATGCCCCTACCCTGTTTCATAGACGAAGGCTAGGTTATATTGGAAAACAATTTATCCCTCAGATAGGACATTAAATGGAGGCCTGGGAGGTGAAAAGTTAACTGAATCACTGTGACCCTTTTGTCTCTCCTCCCAGTATAACCGATTGGGGGTGTGCAGGTGGACCACTACATTGGGGTTCCCCCCTACACTTATATGAACAGTGCAGTGGGTTCTTACTGTGCACAGGTGGTGATTCCTCTACACGGGGCCTCCATTTGATTCACGTCCCGACATGTTGACGCTGTGCATGTCTCTTTTCCGCTTTTGGTTTTCAAGTTCTTTTCAATTTGATCATTTTATAACCACACACTAGTATGTTTTGCCAATATGTTAATTTAATTCTTCACAAGGCTTCAAATTTTGTTGTATGCCACATAGTTATGATTACATTAGTATTATATCTTCCTCACAGCACACACTGCTGGAACAGTTCTGGAATCATCTACAGACTGGTGACTTCATCCCTGAACAGACTGCTGTCCTCACTAAACTCTGTAGTCTCTACGGTCTCTGGAGTCTAGAGAAACATATGGCCACTCTCTATCAAGGTGAGTCAGATTGAAGTGATGTAGATTGTAGTCAAACTTGTCTTTGATCAGTTCTTGAATTATTTCGGCTAAGCAAGTCATGTTTTTATGATTATTAGCTGTGTAGAAATGAGTACATTTATTTTCATTTTTTGTTCATATCCTCCATGTCAGACCCCAATCAGTTAACAGAGTCAAGTCCTTACTAACTCTGTAGTCTGTATAGTTCTTAAGTTTAGAGACCATTTGAAGCAGGACTGCACAACGTGTAGCTACTTGCACCCTCTATACAGCCAACAATGCCCAAGCAGTACCTGTTGATCCCCATGGTCCAGTTTTTCTTATGTTAATTGAGAGCTGATTTGATGAGATAACCACCTGCCAGTGACCACACAGGGAGGTCTAATCCCTCCTGGCCAAAAGCAGATATGCTTTAAACAAATGCCAATTTTGTGTCCAAAGTAAAATTCATCCCTCATTCTTCCACATTCTGGTTGGCTTGATACCCTTCACGCAAGTAATAATTAATCCCCGGCCCCTCTCCTTCCCTCCCCAATCCATCAGGTGGGTATTTCTCTGGGGCGGAGACTGCTAGGTTGATCCGGGATGCCATCCTCCATCTCTGCAGAGATGTGAAGAATGATGCGGTCTCTCTGGTTGATGTTCTGGCTCCTCCTGACTTCATCCTCAACTCACCCATCGGCTGTGCTGATGGTCAGGTAAAGATGGTACCCCATAGCATTTCACAGTTTTATATAGTGCGTCCGTTTCGTTGACGATCAGCCATGCATCAAGTCTTTTGTCTTCTTTGTTCATGGCTG
>JARBES010000124.1:6135226-6145491 GCA_030265145.1 Strongylocentrotus pallidus
TCATTCTTTCACCTAACGATAAAAAAAACTCTTAACTTGTTTTATCATTAACCGGCAAATTGTTTGTCGCACCATGGTAAAACCAGAAGTTGTCGTTTGGTACGTGCAACAGCTGTTGAAGCGGTTTTAAAAGACCCACTAAACTATCTGCCCTGCTATTAACTGCGCTATAAATAATAGTTCTTATTGTTTTATAAAGCGTGCTTGTCTTTTCCATTCGAAGCGAAATCAATATGAATTCATATCGTGCTCAAACTACACATCGATAATTACCTTGCATTGCACCCGTTTTACTGGGTTGTTATCGCACAGGCTTCGTGAATCAGGGTTTGTGGTCTAGGCCTATTCGTGGAGTAATCTAAACGTTGGTCACTCAATTGCATCTTCACATTGAGGAATTCCACATGGGAAAAGTATGCTCTTAAGTTGATATAACCAACGAGTTATACCAGAGACCATCTTGATCTAACATCTACGAATCATAATTTATTTGTAACATAATGTGATGTCTCCATTACACTGAACCGAACACAATAACTCCTAATTGACATGTAAGAAAATCAGAAGAAAGTTTTGTTTTTTATTGGTGGTTTGATTGCATTTTTTAATTCAAAACACGGAATAGAATATACTTAATTTCTGTTACCAAAGTTTTGATGATGTTAGAGCCTTACAAGAAATTGCCAATTCAAATTAGCTAAAGAGGTCTAGTGTGTCACATTCCCTACACATGCTATAACTATCGGAAGAAGCTATGGGCTATTGGAAATGGGAAATTACGGTAGTGTAATTTTAAGGCAATGTTTTTTCGCTTGTACATTATGAGCTATGTGATCATTTCAATACCAATTCCGCCGAAGGTGTTAACTTATAGGGTAGAGAGTTATATATAAGCTACACGCGGACTCCCGTCTGGGAATTTATTCCCTGAACTGCGAGGAGCATTTCAATGTTAAGCTTCCAAATAAGTGTTAAATTTGATTTGCCATGATCTAAAATCAAGCTGGTGGAGGTGGCAGAATGCTCCGACCAATGGTATGAATGTTAGAGTTCAGTTGGCGGCGAGATGGGCAGGTTATACTCTGCATGATCATTATAATATGATGTTTTCGTATAGGGACATGCCTGACTTTTTGTATGTATGTTTTTTCAATATGTACATGTATCTAAATTCTCAAATGTTAAAAAAAAAAACATTTCAATAGAGCCGAAGAGTGGTATCATTTCTTATATAGTAGTTTAAAACTTTTAACATGCACTATTCAACAGTTATACCTACCATTTTGAAAATAATGTCACTCCTCTGGCCCTCCTCGGCCATTCTAAATGGTGATTCAACAGTTAAGAGTGTATTGTTTTTTCAACTAGTTTGTCATGAATGGTGCAAACCACTGTTTTGATAATTACAACATTTCGTTTGTGCCATATCGAATTTAAATCACATCATCATATTATCACATTAAGTGCAATATCACTTGTTTGATTGATTATATTTTTGCAATTCTCAACATAATAAAAAGTTTGGATATAGAAACTAGGTACATATATGTCATTAATAAAAGTCAAAATAATATATAGTTATATCATAATATAAATCAATGTAATAAGTTTACCTTTCAAAAAACACATAGCTGATAATTTTTGTTTTAATTATAAAAGAATGCTGGAGACTGCCGTCTGAAGCTGAAGCCTGAACGTGATGGCGGCCTCAGGGAAGGATCCTATATGGGTGACCAAACTTATTTTATATTTAATCAGTAAATACATTTATTATAACAGCCACATAATTAAGGGAATCCTTTTTTTAAGGCGTTAGATGAAAGCGTTAAGTTCAAATAGGTTTGTCTTTTGTAAAAACGTGTTCTTAATTATATAATTGCATGTGCAAGTGTGTGTGCGAGCAATTGCGTTTGGAGCGCTAATTAACTTGTATGCTAATCATAATTTACGTTTCATGGCAGCCTTGAAAGAAAATATCTTAGTACATGATTTAAAGCCCCCATAAATTAGTGTTGGTATATAGCCCCAAGTCCGCCAAAAATTTGATGGCAACATTTTACTTAAATTGTATCATAATGTGAAAGAGGATGTCATTTAAGACACACTTCTGCAAAGAATTCCACCCCCCCCCCCAAAAAAAAAAATAGTTTGAAGACAAATATTGATAAAAGAATACATAATTTGGGCTTTCTGTTGTACGCAGAGAACCTAAATTGCCATCGAATTGTTGGGGCTCCCAACACTCTCGAGGGGCTTTAACAGTTGTTTTGAGAACATTCTATAGGTCAGGGCCGTGGTGTAAGATAGAATTTTGCGCAATTAGCAATTTGGGTTTATCAAATGAAAGTTATGAGAGTTGTGATATTATCACAGAGTTCTGATAAAACAGATCATTTAGAATAGAAAATGGCCATTAAATTACCTGCCTTTATTATAAAACGGAGGGTGAACATTTTGAGAAAGAGTCCAAATTGGGACCCCCGTCTTCAAGACCCATTGAAATAACCATTTCTCCCTCCTCCCCACACACACACGCAAAGAAAAAAAGAGACACAAAAAATACTTTTGGGGGACATGGCTATTTGTAATGGGCCATACTGTACAATAGGGGTCTATTTTCTTTTTTTACTCTCGCTCTACTCTGGTGTTTTTTAATCTCCATGTATGCATCTGAAAAGTGCATGGCGGAACCCTGAGAAATGAAAGTGAACTTGTTTTCAACGCGGGAACATTAGCTTTGGAAAGGGTCTGCAATTTTAACATAAATTTACATAAAATTTACATTAAAATTTTGTGTCGTGGCTTTTGAAATGTTAGTATTGGCAGATTTTCTCCAATTTGCGGACTAAGTGGGCAATAATAATGTGGCACACATTTGCAAAAACGAATTTGCGCTTCACAGTTTCTCTTTTTGAAGAATATATAGCCTACGATAACTTAATTTTTTTTTTATTACGGAAATATATATTCCATCACATCATGTGCAATATGTTTTAGTTTTTCAATTCATATATATCATCGCTCCAGTGTTTCCTTCAATGTGGAAAATTGGTAAATATCAATTCAATATGCATTATGAATACTGTATATCATGTACACAATGTATATACAGGAAAAAGAACGTCGAAAATTAACAAAACTGAATAAAGGAAACGTATTCAAATTGGCACATCCACACGTTGTTCTGTATTCATTTCTCCATTCATTATGCAAGAAAAGCATTGCTTTGTGAATGAAAATCTACATATATGCATGGGATATTCATATACATGTATACATATAGATAAACATAATTACATAGGCCTATATATAAATATGCATATATAGGCCTATATATATATATATATATGTGTGTGTGTGTGTGCGTGAGTGTGTGTGTGTGTGTATATATATATATCGCCTCTTATTCATCCACTTTTATTCGACACCATTCACCGCATTCAAGGCTACGCTTTTTGCAACACGTAATGACGAATCAAAGGTATTTGCAATAGAAAAGATTTGTGGTATTGTTTGAGGTTTTTGTATCCAGCTCAACCATCTGTTCCCACGGCAAGGTGAGAGGGAAATCTGTTGATGCCTTCGTATGGGACCGTGAGCAAGGGTCGAAGCAAATAGACCCGTTTACTAATTAAGCCTCGGTCACAAATGCCATTACGAACTGCTACGAACGCCGTACGAACGATTTTCAGACAATGGAAATTCGGGAAAACAATGGAAAAACAGGGAGATTCGTAAGAAATTATCGTTCGTACGAACCTTTGTGACCGTAGCATAACATAGTAAAATGTATGGATGTTTCTTTACTGGGGACCTATGGACGAGTTATTCCATTAACCTGTTATTAATGCATGAACTACAATACTCGGAATCCAGTCTGCATATATTACTTGTTCATAATTATGTCGGACAAACCTCGGAAAAGCTTTCGGGTTGTTCAAGAACAACCTTTGTTTAAAAGGTATACATAAAACCGTTATTAAACGGGTGTTCTGAATTTGCAACTCGCTGATTTATCACGACATTGAAAAAATAAAATGTTATTTATTCACTTTGGAAGGTTATTTTTTTTTTTCTACTGAAGCGGAATCTCTTTTATGATTCCCGCAATAAATGTAAGCCCTTAAAACGAACATAAATTCAGAGCTTATATTAATACTGTGAGCTAGAAGAGGGTAGAATTTTCAATATTGTATATTATTATGTAACTAAATCAATGGAATCCCTTGAGGGAGAGCCTCCACAGCGAAGGTCCTGCATGAGCAAAGATTATTTCCTTTGGCTCTAATGCAGATGCTTTCAAGTGATTTTGTTTTTGTTTTTGTTTCACCAGTGCGCCTTGAGCATCCGATTTTAAATGGATTTGGTGCTTTACAAATCTCATATATTAGTATTACTTTTGTTACAATTATTATCAAAATTATTTAACATTAATAATATACCGGTCTAAACTGTCTTTAAAACAAGGGGAACTACAAAACATTAAATTGTGTTCACCTTAATTGCGTATAGACTTAAATGGTCTTAGAGTACACTCTCCAAACTAAAGTCAATATTTAAAAGGACAGACGAGTAACAGTGGTTTCAAAATGGTAGATTAAACACAAACATGCTGGAAGCAAACATACCTCTTGAAAACGCTGTCACTCCTCAGGGGCCTTTTTAAATGTTGATTTAACACTCCACTTTTAGAGCGTTTATGTTTGTTTTTACAGTGTTTTAAGAAAAACAACTCTTCAAACATTTATCATTGGATTATCAAATTTGTTTTTGCGTTTCTTTTAAGTCTTGTACTCCCTAATATAACGTGAATCGAATGAATGCCGTTGTCTTAGTTATTCATGATTCATGTTTTTTTCTGGACTATCCTTGAGAAGAAAGATCCTTCAACAGACCCTTCTTCTCTCTTGATATTTGTTGCTTTAGGATCTACCGTCTTCTCGTGTCTCAAGTACCACTAGGTGTATTCTGACGAAATGTATAATCTACCAGTGCTCTCTAAGATGCAAATATGTCACTACGTTCCTACGTGAAAAGGAAAATAGGAAGCAAGATGAAATCAAATCAAATCAAATCAAATTGAGTCGAAGTAGACAGACAAATAGTAAAGAGACGTACAGTGTATTTTAACGCAGACAAAAACACAAGTGTGGTGAAGAGGGAAAAAACATATACAGGCGTGAAGACACGCTAGAAGACAGCAAAATCACACACGGGTTGACACACATACAATTAAGACTAGAAAGTTACAGTGATGATATTCTCGATGATATCAATGAATTATAGCTAACTAATGAAGATACGAAAACATCTCAAGCGTATTTGTTAAAGTTGCCTTACCTCGAATTTGAAGGGTAATATCCAGAATTATGAAGAGGGCACAAATATTTTTCAATTCCATGGTTGCCGAATGGTTCAGATAACGATCCCGAAAAAGATTTAGAAACTCAAAACTTCTTCAAGGCATGAAGGCATACGCATAATCCAACTCCTCGAAAAGCTCCTCACCGCTCCACAACAAATATCATGACATCACTGACCAATCACAAACACCAAGAACGAAACTTCATGCTTTCCGTTCCTCGCCTGACTTCGCATGGAGTGCGAACAAGTGATTGAGCAAAGCAAAGTTCTGAGCAATGGGAAAAGCGCGCGCTGGAGTTATCTATTGCATGCAGAGAAAATACGAAAAGTGCGTATGTGTAGCACACTGTGGCGACCCCTCACAGAAAGAAGACGTACTTGCCCGAGTGCAAAATGTGATCGGAAGGCGTTGGGCCGTGCATGGCGACCTTATAACGGTTAAGCGTGTACTATTTGCCCAAGACATGGTATAGTCGTATTACCGTAGCGGGGGAGTTTGATATGGCGTCAAGGTACGTCTGGTTTATCAAGCTAATTTGAAACCACAGCCCGACCGATAGCTTAACGACTTAATTACTGTACTGAGATTTCTAAGGGCTCTTCACAACACAGCTAATGCCTCATATGTTTTTCTTCAAACAATGTTCGAATGAAGTTATGCTCGAGGGCTGCTTTGTTATATTTTGCTTACGTGAAAATAAAAATTGTGTCAATCGGATATCATATTGTTTAATCAATTCATAGTCATTAGGATAAGTGCAGAGTAATTCAAATTAAATCACTTATACAGCCAGCTCCACACATCTCTTCAATTAATAAATTATCATGCCGGTAATGTAATCAACATCGCCATCATCGTTATTATTACCATTACTCTCATTAGACTATGTTGGATATGTTTATTGACTTATAAATGTTGGGTGGTGTCATGGTTCCTGCTGTAACCATCGTTGTTTTATCATCTTTTTAAAATATATATATTTGGCAAAAAGATATATAAACCATCGACTTGATAGAAATTTTTATCTATGAACATTTCATTTATGATGTGACAAGGGAGGACTTCGAATTTGCTTTGAGAGAGCTTTGAAGAAACACAGATGATATTAATGTGCTTCATCCCTTCATAATATAATACCCGGCAGGGAAGACACATACATGCGTTGGTCTAGCTTTCAGACGTTCAGGTAATTGATTGTTTACAGTAACTGTTGGCCTACATAGTCAATGCAATGAGAAACCTGAGAGAAAGAGAGAGAGAGAGAGGGGGAGAGACACACACAGACAGAAAGAAACAGAGAGAGAATAAGAGAATAATGGCGCGTTGCTGCTCCTCTTCACTGTCGTCTTATGAAAAAGACTTCAGTCAAAGATTTTACCGAACTCGAGTTTCTGGCGAATGCCAATGCCTCATCACGATGCCATAGAGACCTCCAAGGTAACGCCCGATTCAAGTATTCAACTGACCAACAGATAAGTCGTCCAGTCTGCATTTAATTCCTCCGTTAAGCACTTTGAGGTGAAAGTAAGTTTTGAATTATTGTCTTTTGTCTCAACAGATTAATTCTTTTTAAAAGTTTAAATATTTTTCATTTCCAAGAATTTTGTTTGATATTGCATTAAATGGTCAGATTTCATTCACCTAGTAAGACAGGTGGCCCAACCCCCACCTCACCCTCCATTATTCCATTGCCCCTTAATTCGCTAGATGTACGCTTTGCCACTATCTTAACCCTTTCACGAGTTCACATAAGTTTGAGTGTGGCTGCTGAAAATGAAAGCCAAGAGAGTGACGATTTGGAAATAAATCAGCTCCTTCTTGACTAGAGGCTGGCTCGTCGCTGTCAACAGGAAGCCTGATCGGTTTTTAATGTCACACGAGGATGTCCCAGGCTAGGACGCGCTCATGTTTCCCGAGGCACTCAGTTAGGAGATGATGGAACCAGGCGCGGTTCTTGAAGAATGATGTGGGGGCTAGGGGGGTTCTTGCATTTATTTTTTACATGTGCCTGACTTTTTCACTCAAACTCACTTTAATTTTTTTTTTTCAAATATGGCGAGGGGGGTTGTAAAAATTTACTTCATCTCACCCCTCTTAGATTTTTCTCTCAAATCTCATTTTTACCTTTTCTCCTTTTATTTTGTCATTTTGCCCAGTGGGGTTGGCACGGCACTGCCACCACAAGGCGGTGACCCATGGTCCCTTGTATTGTCATATTACTTAAAGGTATACAGACCTGTTTACTCTCTTGAATGATATGCGATAGCACTTCAATGCTATTGTCAGAGACACGAAGATAATCAAGAAACACATCGAGTAAAATATTTCCTTCACGAAATTTCGTTTTAACACGATCGCAGAGACTTTCGAGAAATCAACTCAAGAGAAGTTTCTATATCCAGTCGCACTGCTTGTAGAAATGATCGGATCACAATATGCGTCACTGTGATGTTTGCACATTTGGAAATTTGATGGACGAGGTAATTTGCTTATGTTGATTTAAAAAATGAGTCTTTGCGATCGTGTTTTTTAAATTTTTAGTGAACAATTTGTAAATTTAAATGTGGTACACTTTCAAGGGCGTGAAGTAAAGAAAAAAAAGGGGGGGATTTGTTTTCTCCTGCTGTACACTAGGCCTAAACGATTTCGATTTTTACTTCACAGCTGTTGTTTGATTTGCTTTAATTATTTTAATTTGTTTGTTTGTTTGTTTGTTTGTTCAGTTCTCTTGTGACCGGCTGTTCGGAAAATATTACTACAACGCTTTCGCTGGTGAATAAATGAAAACAAACTCTACTCATTTTCTGCAAACTGTGAGATACTCGAAAATGCATTATGTTACATCTTTTACACGGAGTAAGCACCCTGGGCCTTGTCTGTTTCGTTGAAATGAGTTATTCTGAATATAGGACGAATCAATATTATTCGCGTATTAAAGCTTAATGGTGCCTCGAGTGCAATTGCACATTATTTTGTCGGGGTTTACCCTCGCCCCCTTCCCATTGTTTATATGGTATCTAACAATAGAACAATGATTTTCCATTGCCCTCATCACGCATAGCACCAGTATCCCTAAGATCATTTACCAAAAAAAATTGTTCTTTTGTTTGTCTGTTATTTTGTTAGTTTATTTCTTTGCTAATTATTCTTCATGTTTCCAGAACTTTTAACAAAATCGATTGATCAGCAATACGGTTAGAACCTCTTCCCTGAAATAGGCGTGGATAAACCTAAAGTGTAGACTTATGCAAAATTAAAGGTGAGCGGCTGATCAGTATGCCTGACGCACACAATGCGTCATTTGCTGACGTAGGAGTGCACCAGCGGCTGTCGCGGTCTTGAACCATGAACCTAATAGATCTATGCTTGAACGCTCCTTGTGAGAATGACATTGTATTCGTGGATTCCATACTAACAGTATAAAAATCGCCTTAAATTATTGGCGCATGCGTTAATCAAGGATATTCACTGATTTGATAAGCTATATGGCGCAATCAAAATGATTCCTCGTGTGCAGTGCGGGTGCAGTGATCATTATGGAGTTCCATTTAGCTACAAATAAGGCTGCTTCAGATATGACGCGGTATAAACAGCCTCTGTTTTGTATTTGTTTTGGGCTGTTTTTTTCTTCAAAGTGTAAATGAATGACAACAGCTACGTGCAACAAAGCTTCAATGCGGATTCACTTTGCTGTTACGTCAAGATCAAAAAAGAAATTGACCGCCACGGTTTACCACCTTATATCTCAACGAGGCTCTATGTATAGAGGATGTAATAGCTTGAGTCAGTCAAGTACGGCTTCGTAACCAATTGCCTATACTGGAACCGAGTGGCCCCTGTATTAATCCTATGAAGATGAATGAATAGACCAGTTCACGTACGGTTAGCACATTACTGCAATGACCCCGAATATCCCCAGATCTTCAAAACATGAAGAGGTCCCACTTTGTACATTTGGAAATAATCACTCCTACAGCGATGTAGGTGCTATACATAGCCTTTGTTTCCCCTTTTCAAAGAATACTTCCACCTGTGTATCATGGAGTGCACTGAATGTGCATGAATGAATAATGATTACATAACTTTCATGAGCACGTATCCAGTACTTCGTCTCCGTGTATTCTGGTCATGCTCAGACTGCAACCGTGAACTGGCTTATTCAGGAGTCGAAGGGTTAATAATGTGAGTTAACGTCAGCTAATGAGCTTCTATCTACTTAAGATCACAGTGTTGATGAATCAAAGACACAATAGCTTTTCATTCGATACTCCGCGCCAGTGCCAATCGAGTACGGCGAACGTTAATTTGCAGTCGTCGTCCCCGCTCGTCCCGGCTGTCAGCCCGCTCCGGGCCCGCTGCTTCCAAAGTGTGAAGATTTGATGAGCCGCAGACAGCTGGTCGTGTCGCCTACAAATCTGTACCGTTACGCTGGAGTACGTCCTTGCCTCTGCGGGGCTCGGATGTGCTGTTTTCTTTCGTTTCTCCATTTGAAAAGTCTTTTCAAAAGTATCCTAAATATTACACCAGCAATATAAACAATGAAACATTCAGCATTATCATTTATATTCTCATATTAAACATGTCACTTTTACCAGCTTATTAAGCCCTCTTTGATTTGCTGGACCGTATAGTTTGTTTAGTGGTGATGTCCTATTAAGCAACTTGAAAGTAATCATTACAAATGAAGAAGTTTTTAATTCTATAGTCCTCTTGTTTCAAAATGTTATGGTACATGTAGTGATAGTAAGCACAAGAGTTAATTCTGTCATCGATGAGTATTGTAATTTCTAAACTACGCTACTCTACATTTTTACTTTTAGTTTAACTGGTATAAGGTAGGAGGTTATGTTGTATCGCACCCATGATGGCGCTGTTTATGTCGTGGCTGTGTCAACGAGTA